>JANHFT010007864.1:227995-243623 GCA_032467955.1 Pseudoxenodon macrops | reverse complement strand
CGCAGTTCCTCGGCTCATCCAAGCTGCAGCTGAGCCCACTGCCCTGAGCCGGTGGAAGATTCGCAGGACACGGATGGGAGTGCGCTAACCTTGCCCTCCTCAAGGCTAGGCAGATTTCAGGACAAAGTCACAAAACAAAGACTGGAGCTACTCTTCTGCAAAGAGCTCAGCTGACGGTCTCAGGTAGTTTCCTTCCACTCCTTAAAAGCTGCCTCCATCTAGATCAGCCTCTCACAACAGCAACATGGAGGAACAATTGGGAGTGGAGAGAGCGCCCCCGAGGTGGAGAAGGAAACCAGGCCAGCCTCAAAAGCCAAACACTCAGCTGTACTGAAAGGCTTTGTGGGGAGGGGAGCCCATCAGCAGAGGCGTTCTCTGGGAAGGACAGGAGAGGCAGGGTGCTGGTCCGCTGCTCCCTGCAGCAGTGACTCCTCATGGCCCGAGTGCTGGTCTCTGCTATTTGTAGTGCGAGAGAGAATGTGTGTGTGTGTGTGTCAGAGAGAGAAAGAGAGAGAAGAAAGAAAAAAAGAAAAGAAAAAAGGAAGAAAGAAAATGAGACTGAGAAAGAGAAAGAAAGAAGGAAGCAAGGAGAGAGGAGAGAAATAAAGAGGAAGAAACGGAGAGAGATTTGTAATGTTATGCAAAATTGCTCTGTGCATCTGAGCAGCCTGCTTCTAGCTAGCGCAAATATCCAGTGCTTCCCTCTTTCTTCCTACCACCGACTAGCATTCCCCACCCAGGTCTCTGGCTGCCTTATTTATCATGTGTTAATATTTTACACTGTCCTACTCCCTACACCTAGAGTGATTTTACTGCCTTTCTTTTGCCCAGGACTACCACACATTTTTCAGGGATTTACATGCATTCAATGTCTATAGCATAATGCCCAGAGCATAAATACGTGTATGTTGCATAAGTGCAGGTTGCATAAGTCCAGCTTAATATGCTATTCCTGGTATGTGATGTTTTGTATACAAAGAAAGAAGCACTTTTGTGATCTTTGACTTTTAGGCTTGCTGTCAAACATCAACCATAATACTAATTACTGAACAATATGCAGGTTGTATTACATGAATGGCTATTTTATATGTGAAATTATGAATGAAATATTTCTGCAACTATATTGGTTCTCACTGTCAGGAAGTTTCTCCTTAGTTTTAGATTCCTACTCTCTTTGTTCAGTTTCTATCCATTGCTTCTTGTTTTGCCTTCTGGTGCTTTGGAAAATTCATTGCTCCCCCCTTCTTTCTGGCAGCTCCTTAAATGCCTGTTGGCTGTCACTGGGCAAAGCATGTGAGGCATTTCCTCCTTTCTGTGGTCCATGAAAGTACATCTATAGTATGTAGATAATAAAGGTGAAACAAGGTAAACAACATTTTTACAGAAATATAGATACGTTGAGGCTGGGTGTGACAAGGAATGGCTGGGAGGGCACCCCTTTATGTGAGTGACATCGAGTTAGCCACGCCCATCCAATAACATGACCATGAAGCCACATCCACCCAGCCACATGACCATGGAGCCACGCCCACCCATTCACATGGCCATCAAGCCACGCCCACCCAGTCATATGGTCATCAAGCCACGCCCACAGAACCAGTAGTAACAAAAATTAGAACCCACCCCTGGAGGATATGCTCATACACAGAACTCCCCAAAGGCTACTGCTATGTTGGAATTTGCAACCATCTCTCTCAGATCCAAATCAGAGTTTATTACAAAGAACATAAACCACATGCAGCATAAGCACTGAACAAAAATGAGCAAAGCTCATATATGTCCATTTACAGCTGGAATGTAATGGACATATCAAGCAGTCTGAGCATAAAAATGAACAATAGATATATATTTGTTTTTAATTTTTTTTGTTCTTATATCAGCTGTCTTTCATTGTAGAAATACAATACTATTCATAATCAAAAGTATTCCACATCTGTGGGCATACTTAAAACAGCTTTAGAATTATCAGCCATATTTTGAAAATGGACATGGGGAAAATATTTATTGTCTTTCTAACACTCATTAACTTTTCATGTTGCTATTTTTATTTTCTAGAATAAGGCCAGAAACAATGACCAATCTTACTAATGAAGTTGAGTCAATAATTTTTTTTCTTTTACATTCTTCTGTTTCAGAAGTGTTTAAAAATGACAGCATTATTTCTACTGATCAGGGTTTGTTACAACAACCTCTTTAAAATAATCCATTGGGCTAAGCCAACATTTTAATGATCAGTTGCTATTTGATGAAGAGATTAGCTACTTAAATAATGCAATACCAAATGTGATGCTTCCAAATTTTCCAACCTACAAAAAATGTGTCATTTCCAAATTGGAGAGCTCATTTTATATTTGACAAATCATAATGGAACAACTTATACCTATCCACTTCATATGAATATTCAACAGCATTTACCAGCTGTGCTTCTTTTATAGAACTGAAGGCATTTCAAACAAACATATCCTTTAGCACCTTTGATCATTTTTACTTTACTTGGTTGCAATAGCTTAACTCACCAGCAGAATGCAAAAACCTCAGTTCCTGCAGTCTACTCATGAGGAGCAACTCTCCAGAGTGCAGGTGGGTGATCTCATGATCTCTCCTTTTTCCAGAGAAACTTTGCTGGCCAGAAATTACCATTTGACCTCCAATCTCCACCTCAATGCTCTCCTTCAGGGACAACCAATTTGCCATGAATCCCACCCACCTTCAGAAGTTCCCCCTTGGATCAGAAATTAATCTGGCCAATGAACACATTTGCCTGCTCTGCTCCCAAATGCTCATGCTTTTTTTTAAGAGTTCTGTAACTGTTCCATTAATAGCTTAGTAATATAAACCATTGCTGTAGGGATCACATAAACTATGGGAGAATGGCAATAATCCCCAAAGTGTGTGTCAGAACAAACGAGTGTGTTCCTGAAGGCCTTGCAGCAAGGGAAAAATGAAATATAATACATGTGGCTGCAAGCACAAAAAAAACCCACCCACAGTTAAGGTTAAAAGGTTGTGCCAAAGGATAGATTAGAATCAGGATCTGTCTCAGTTAACATTCCTAGCCAATGTGACAAAGGCACTCATCAAACTTCATTTATCCATATCTTCACTGCTACTGAGCAATGTTTCCACAGACACTTTTCACTAACTGAAACTCTGCTAACCTTCATTTTTGGAAACTGCCACAATAATTATGTTATTGACTTTGCTTCTACATAATGCTAGAGGAAGAATTATTATTTAAACTAGCCACAATGGTCTGGTTTTCACACAGCGCCACATCATAATAGATGCCTGTCTAGTTAAGCCAACTTATTAACTTATTAAAGAATGAGCTATACTTTTTAAGGTCCTCCCATAGAATTTTACCTTAAGAAATTGGCATGTGATCATCTTTTGCAACCTTCTGACAAGCAAAATCAATGGGGAAGCCAAATTCACTTAGTGACCATGTTACTAATTTAACAATTGCAATGATTCACTTAACAACTGTGGCAAGAAAAGTTGTAAATGGGGCAAACCCCACTTAACAAATGTATCAGTTAACAACATAAAGTTTGGGCTCAATTGTGATCATAAGTCAAGGACTACATATGTGCCATTTTTTATTTGAAGATACTCTGATGAGCTTTTGAAGGATCTCCAGATTATAAGGAACAGTTCGAGCACTATTGTTTTAAGAAAAAAACGATACCTTTAATTATATTTTACTGCAAGTTTTAAAGTTACATTCAACTGCATGTACGCAATGTTACCACCTTTATTTATTTACCAGTAGAATGATTTGCAACATATTTCTGAATACACAAGTATTTCTGAATACACAAACGTTGACCTAAAGCAATAGGAAACAAGAATATTTTCTCATACCCAATCTGTTCATTAGTTTAACACTAGCTTGCACACCATTACACTTGTTTCCACCAGTTTGTGCTGGATGCAACAGATACATTTTATCCTAGAGTTTCCTATGATTTTGATACCATGACATCCCAAATTCCTAACCATTTTGGCCATTGGCGAAAAATTCTCCTCAGATGCTCATTCCGAATATATTTTCTATGAAGTGAATTTTATTAAATTGCACTTGAGAAGTAAGTGAATGCAGAAGTTTTGATTCCCATTACAACAATTTGTGCAAGGGTTACTTGTTAGCCCCTGAGATATTCTTTCTAACCATCAAGAAATCAGGTTTTGAAAATATAATAGTATCAAGAAACTTTTAAAAATATATTGTGAAGTAATAACTTCAAAAATGCTTTGAACTATGGCTAAGAATTAGGAATACCTCTCCAACCACATGTTCAACTCAGGTTAGAAAACAAATCATGGCAGTATTTTTTTTAATTTGTCATTAATCATAAAGGAATTTACTTGGGATTCTAAGTGACCTCTCATCCAGGCACTGTTGAGACCTGCATAGCTACCGACATGGCATACCGTAAAACATAAATTCATGAAAAAGGGAATAATTTTTGTTGCAGTGTTGAATACAAATTCCATTTATTTTTCATTTTCTTCCTCCTCTTTATGATTCCGTCTGATAATAAGAAAGTGATTCCAGGGGCATGTCTGGTTGCATTATGCAGATATTCAACATAAAATCCTGGTTCTATTTGTTCACTTGGAGTCCAGCTTCTAGAGCCGTGATGGCGAACCTGTGGCACACGTGCCACAGGTGGCACACGGAGCCATATCTGAGGGCATGCGAGGTGTTGCCCTATGTCAGCTCTAGCATACATGCATGCGCTGGCCAGCTGATTTTCAGCCTTCCAATGCAAACTGGTATTTCTTAACAACATACTGTAAATTAAAATGCAAATTGACATTTCTTACTCAATTATTCTATACTATGACCACAATTGAGCCCAAAATATCTGTTGTTAAGCGAGGCAGTTGTTAAGTGAGTTTTGGCCCATTTTATGACTTTTTTCCACAGTTGGTAAGCAAAACACTGCAGTTATTAAGTGAATCATGCGATCATTAAGCGAACCTGGCTTCCCTCATTGACTTTGCTTGTTGGAAGCCAGCTGGGAAGATTATGAATGGTGATCACATAACCTCAGGATGATGCCACTGTCATAAATACATGCCAGTTTCTAAGCACCCGAATTTTGATCACCTGACCATGGAGAAGCTGCAAAGGTCGTAAGTGTGAAAAACAATCATAAGTCATTTTTTTCAGTGCTGTTACAATTTTGAACTGCCACTAAACAATTGCCTGTAAGTCAGACTACCTGTATTTGAGATTCCAAAACAAAGATCATCTTTTCAAAGACAGATTATCTATTTGCATTTTAAAAATGAACACAATATTGTCATAACCACTCCATCAGGTAGATTTGAAAGGAATTAATAAGAACTTTAAAAGGTTGGTGCTAAGAAGTAGAACAAGTCATAACTTATTTTTCATAAGAGGAAGACTAGGTTTTTCTCAAACTGGTTCATGCATCTTTCATATATCCCTGCACCTCCATTTTCTAGGTATAATAATTATGGAAGTCATTCATCAGTTCTCTTGTAAGTGTATTTAATTTGTTATTCTTATTATTGTACATATTCAGTCTTTCCACTGAAACAAAAGGCAGCACTAATGGAAAACCTTCCTTCATTTTATCTCATCAAGATAAAATTTTCATCCTCTCTTTTTAGGATGAAAAATAATGCTTAGCCAAGTCATCAAAGCAGGATTTGAATTGGGCGTCTTCTTAGACCCAGTTCAACATTTTAATTTTGTATCACATTGGTTCTCTTGAAAGTACACACCTCCAGCCAAGAGAAATAAGATTCTTCAACAGCATAAACAACTTTCTACTATTTCCAGAATATAGTCCAACACTTCAGGTGTATAGGACAATAAAATATAATCACAGATAGTTTAGTCTGATCCCCCTTTTTCAATGGAGAAAAAGCATCTCCGGGAGAGGGTACTTATTTGTGTGTCCACCTTATCCAAACATTACTGAAATATAGAAAAATGAAAACCAAAACCCTATATCTTTTGATATAAATTATACTCTTTACCTGAAGCAAAGGTAGAAAAGTTTAGTTTAAAAAAGCATTTTCCCCTCCTTTCCTTTCCATCATTTCCTGTTTTCTGCCCATAGTTCACAGGGCTAGAAAACAAACACATGCACAGTACTGTCAGATGCATATGCTATAGAAAGAGACATAGTCCAATTCATTGTGTCAGACATAATTGCCCCAAAGGAACCAGTTAAGAAGATACATACATACAGCAGTGAACCCAAGAACCTCTGTGGTCTGCCATTGTGTAAGAAGTCACTCTTTATCTATTCATGTTACTTGCTGTGAGGGCAACTCTATAACCCCTAAAGTAAAAGGACAATATAAATATGACAAAATTAAGGATATACACAGGGATAGCTCAGCTCAGTCTAACAACAGCCATTCAATATGCAAACCGTAAAACCACTAGCCACAGAAAGGGATGTTCCTCAGTCACAACTGAAACAGGGAAACTTCCTTAAATAGTACATCTACTCTTGCCCAATTATACCCACCCACCCACTGTATCATGCAGAACAGCCATAGCAGAAAGCATAGGTTGTTGTTGTTATCTTTTTGGCAAGCCAATACTGTACAAAGCAACCTGCAACTGAACAATGTAACAGCTCACAGAGCACTGTTGGCATAGCAACAGACAGGCCCACCACAGTGTTATTTTTACCCCAGACCTCCACTCCCATATTTAAAAAGTCCATTTTCTAAACTCAATAGCAAGGTATTTCTTCACTTCAATGATGCTTACTGACTCCAGGATCAGTTCTATGACCCTAAACTCTAGCAAGCGTGACTGTATGACAAGCATTTTATCACAATAGAAGCCTTTTGCATCAAATCTTAGAACTGTAGAATAAAATATGCAGATATCACTCCTTTTCAAAACATCACAAAAATGTTAGTCAAAAACAATTATCATTATATAAGGCACTTTTTGAATGATGAAATATTTTCTCACTTACCCCGAAAACTATCCTGTAAACCAATCACAAGTACATGATAAAAATTGATAATTTTCACATCATGTTCCATGCGCTTGACTTTTCCAAATGCATGCATGCATACATAAACCCACACACAAACCTATATTGGTCAAACACAATAAAAATAAATGCCTAAAAAGTTGTCAGACCACATATGGAAGTCAGAGAGGAGAAAACAAATAAGGGAGGAAGCAGAAATATGCACATTAGAATTGCAGTGATGTGAAAGACTGAAGTTCACTTAAAAAAAAAGATTTATGTTGGACAAAAGCATCCATCTTCTATCTCTCAATCTTGAAGAATATTGAATGTTGTAACAGGGAACCATGCACAGATGTTGTCTACTAACACCCAGTCCCAAAGCCTGTTGCAAGACAGAAAGTGAAAAATGGCTTTCAGCCACCAATATTATTGCACAACAAAACACACACCCTGCTGTGTTCTGCTGCTGAAATAACATAAGCTATCAAAAAAAGAATATGACTGATAGAGTTTCCGTATACATTACTGAATTGAGAAAAGATAAGTCATAATTCTTGGGTCTTATCATTCTGAAGATGATTGTACAGGTATTATCAACATATCTGCAAGCCAGAACTTTGAACAATTCCAGTGCTTAAATCTTTTCTCCTGCCAACACTGACACACAGACAGAATTTCTGACAGTTCATTCATCTTTAAACTTTTCAAAAAATATAATCATAATTAGCAAAACTTCCTGAGACACAGACACTGACAAAACATAGAGCCTAAAATATATATCAGCTTTCTGTTATAATTAAAATTATGAGGCCATTAAATGTTTTTAAGGTATCAAAATAGAGTCACCTACAAACTCAGACATAGCAGCCAGTAAGGAGGAGACAAAAATTATGTGCAACTACAGTAAATTGCTAGTCTGAATCCCTTTTCTACATCATGCTATTACATTTGGTATGTTCATATGGTTCAATTAAGGATTAGGGCTCCCTTGTTACACTGTAGCATATCTAGTAACTTACCTACAATGTTTCAGTGTTAATAAAACTAGTGTTGTTTTTCTTATATTAAAATAGGATTGTATATGTTCAGAATACTGAAAACAAATTTCATACCAACTTGCTTATATGACTAAGAATCATTCCCTAGACAATCAGGCAAGACAGCATCACTAAATAATCTGACATCATTGGTTTGTTTTTTACCAACTCAGAAGTTTATGGGAGGTATGCATGGTTTAATCAAAATATTTAAATAGAGACCAATGAAGTTAATGTGTAAGTAAATCTGCCCATCCAAAAAGTTAACATGATATATATTATAGGGAAATAAGATTAAGAGCAAATGCCAACTGTTAAAACTTCTCAGCATTAGGAAAAGCTGTCTAAGTTGTAAAACCTCCTCCCTTCTGGAAAGGACTTTAAAAAAGATAAATCAACATGTGTTGGGAAAATTTCGTCATAGTATCTCAGCTTCAACAACTGAGGAGAAGAGGCTACATTAGGTTAACGAATTCCTTTTGAATTCTAAGTGGTTTCTTCCAAATAGAAACTCTTCTCAGCACCAAATGAATAGAACATGAAATTTGATTCTACTGAACAGCAGTGCATTTGAAATCATCTGTCAGACAAATGAGAACAGTCTGACTGCAATCTTGAAGCTGTAGGGCAGAGCTTTCCAACCTTGACCACTGTGTGGACTTCAACTCCCAGAATTCCCTAGCCATTTCAATTCATGTGTCTTTGAATACTTAGCATGCAATGGGCAAACTCATCCCACCATTCCAGAATTATTCTTCACTGGCATACATAAGCAGCAAACAGCAGTTTTCTATCACAAACATGAAAAACTCATAGCAGTATAAATCGCACAAAGAAAACCTTGTGCAAAAATTGCTCTCTAATGCAGTTGATATTTCCAAAAATACAAGTGATACATATAGGAGCTAATGAATGGCAAACAAACAAACAAACAAACAGTCTTCCAAGTTTGCACTACATTCACACCTCCAAAACTACTGACACTCCCTAAAGAAATGAAGCTTTTATGCACTAATTGGAGAGATTGTAGGGAGACGCCTTTATTACTACTACTCACACTGCTAAATGCAGCTTGAAAACAAACAGGAAGCCCTCCACTGGCCTCTTTGGGAGGAAGTATAAAACTGCAAATATATATATATATATGTATCCATCATCATGCCAGGGAAAGCAGAGTCTGACACCTACAGTTAAGTCAGCAATAATGTAAATGCTGGCTTTCTTATAGACATTGCACATTGAAATGTATTTTCTTTTAAACTGGAGATGATAAGACCTAAGTGATTTGGTTTGGTTTTCTTTTCTTTCTTTAAAAAAAAAAGTAATCCCCAAGGGGAACTTACGGTAATTATTATTAGTTAACATTTACAAACGAAAACACAAAAACAATAGGTGAATTTCAGATTCAAACAACTGTCAGCAGCTACATGACTGGAATATTCCGATTAAGTCTGGCTCCCAGTATAGCACTAAGAAGTATTTATGTCTGAATTCCTCTATGAGGAAACAACATGCATACCAAAATAAACAACAGAGACATTCATCTATTTTTTTGTTTCTTCTCCAGAATAACTGGAACCGAAGGAGATGAGAAAATCTGATTATTTTTCCTTCATCAACCAAAGCCATGGCTTGTCACCTAGCAGAAGGCATTTGCAATACCATATTGGGAAGCACAGCAATACAAAAAAAAACACACACACACACAAAGGTCAACATTAAATGAGAGAGAAAGAGAGATGAAAGAAGGGCTCTCAAATCCTGGAGGGCCTAAATCACCTGCCAACCCATCCAAACCAAGCCCCGTATCAGGAAAGATGCTCGCCCTCGGCAACTTGGTCGAGGGGGGGGGATGCTTGGGTGCCTTTTGCTCAGCACCAAGCTCTGGGTCGCAGCTTAACGCCAAACGTCCAAAGCGCGAAATCCCAGGCCTCCCAGGACCTGGAAAAGGCAGAGGCAGCAGCAGCATCGCTTTCCTTCCAGCGCCAGCAGCAGATCCCTAATTCTCTCCCGGGGGGGGCGGGGGGAGGCTCTTTGACGGGCGCGCGTTGACATGCACGCGAGTGGGTCGACCCCGGAGAGATTGCGAGGCTGGCTCTCTCACCTTAGGAGCTCCGCTGCCGAACGGCCTTGGCCGTCTCCTCTCTCAGCCCCGACGGCCGGGCTTGCAAGAAGTGCCTTCTTGGGCTTCAGGTCCCGGTTTGACGGCGCGGCTTGCTAGTTTGCGGGGCTGCTCCGGCTTCTGCTCGGGGGCGGGAAAGGGGTGGAGGGGGGGCACGAGAAGGTCGCGAGTTGCAGCCCGTCCGCGCGACCGCCGGGGGAGCAGGGAGAGAGCAAGCGCGAGGCTGGGGAAAGAGAGCGAGCGAGCGAGCTGGCAGGCGGCGGCGGCGGCGACAGCAGCCTAGGCAAACAGGCGGGCGCTGGGCGGCCTCTCCGGGGAGTCGGAGGCGGGACCGAGGCGAGGAAGGGGCGGGACGCGCAGCAACGGCTCTGGAGGACAGGAGAAAGAGGAACTCGGCCCGGGAAGAAATAAATGGAAAAAACGAGAACGACGTGGGAGCGGTGCGGCTCGTTACAGCCCGCTCTTCCTTTACGCATGTCCTACTTCAGCCTCTCAGCCTTCCGGAGCGAAACTCCTCCCTCCGGCCCAGGGTGCCCAAGCAAAAAAACATCCCCTTTTTTTTCTTCCCCTCCCCTTCTCCCAGCCGCTTGACAGAATTGCAGCGGGGGAGAGAGATGGGGGGGAGGGAAACAGCTGGTAAGCACACCTGGCTCCGCTCAAGAAGCCCGCAGGAGGAGAGACCTCGCCCCAGCTTCAATTACGGCGCTGCGCCGACAGAGGCGTCAAAGCGAAGCGGTAGAATCCCGAGGTGTTTGGCTGGACTGTGCCACTTCGGATGGCCAACGCGGGGTGGGAAGGGGGGTGGGAAATATCGTGCTTTTATCTTAGAAAAAAGTTACTGCAAAAGAAGGAACGACGCCGAACGTTTTCTATCTCTGTGTTCTTTTTTCTGCTCTGCGGGAAACAAAATCTCTTTGGGTCCCGTTTCCCAAAAAAAGCAATTGCCAGAGTAGAACAATAATTCCCATTGCATTCTAGAATGGTACAATCCAGCGTTGTTCCACCTCTTGGTATCCAGTCCAAATCTGGACTATATTCATTGAGCAAAATTGGGATGCTATAATTTAAACAGTGAATGGTCCATATGCGTTCCTGCCTCACAACCTCTCTATACTCAGCTTTCTGCAGATAAAACAGTAGCACAACTGGGGAGAAGGTTCTTTCTCCTTCAAGTGTTTTACTTTCAGGGACCTTTTTAAAACTAGTGCTATTCAGAAATGGTATCACTCACCTGTACTCTGTCATGGTAAAAATTGTTCAGCATTGTAGTCTGCTACATGCAAAGATGTGGTCTAATGTTTTCCAGTTTGGCACAAGTCCTTCTGTGCACTCCTGGAAAGTTGACCTCAAGGGAGAGCTCAGATGTAATGTGCCACCACATTGCAGTTCTATTTATTGCATTTTATCTTACTCTTACTTCAGGGAGAGCAGAATAACCTATAAAGTTTTCTCTTTCTCACACACAAAGTGTCTCATAAGAATCCTCAGTGTAGTAGATTACACCGAGCAAGAATGGTTTGCCAGAACTCTGGATCTCTCTGGTGCCAATCACTACATTACAATGGCTTTTCCCATAATGTCAAAAATCATCCCCATTTTCAAATCCCCAGATGTGATGGATATCCACTCTAGTTTCCTTGTTGGCTAATAATTTGTTGGCTACAAAACTGTCCATATTGAAATAGATTATTGAATATACATAAGTCTTGAGTCAGTTTCAGGTCTTCAGACATCAAGAAAATTGATTCTGTAAAAGATTTATTTGAGCCCCTCTCCTCTACACTGTTCCTTCTCATTGCATCCTATGTGATATAATATATTTAGCTTTGGTTGTTGTTGTCCATTGTGGTCAACAGATCAATAAACCAAAGAGTGAAATTGCCTAAAAGTATTGAAATTACACTTCAAATTATATTTTAACTGATTAATTTTGGAATCTTGTATGGAAAGTGTTGATCAATCTGATCATTTAAAATACAGAAATCATACAGAATCATATTCACCTTTTGATGTTTGGGGCCCAGAGCAATTGCAACAATTCTCTCTCTCTCTCTCTCTCTCTCACACATACACACACACACACACACTTCTTTTAAAAAAAGGCCCAGATCAGTTCACATAGCGCAAAACATTAGGGAAAGAGGAAAACAGTATATAAAATTTCAACAAAGACAAATTATTCCTCTAGAACAGAATCATTGGTACATTCCTTAGCAGCATATCATCTGTCCAAAATCAGGTGTGGAACAACTGAAGGATATTGACTTTATTTCTGCATAGGGTGCATAAAATTGGCTATATTAGTTTATTTTAATTAGATGTGGTATTAAAGTTGTACTGTATATGAAAAAAGTTTCTACAAAATAAAGAGATTTGAGAAGGTACAAAATATAGCTTCCTGAGTAGGAAGAGAAATTATTAATGTCTAGATATCTTGAAATGTTGCTTCATTTAGTAAAAGTAGTCAAATTCCTAAACAAGCAAAAGCTAACACTTGCTTTCATCTGAAATAGGAAGTGCTGGATTTTGTTGAAAAATAATTCAGAGCAAAATCATAACAGAATAAAAAAATATGACCTAGGTACATTTCATATTTCATGAAGGAGTATAATCAAAATTTTAGAACTACAGTATAAGCTGGATTTAACTTCAGAAAGTTAAGTTAGAAAATTCCTTTGCTTAGTATGATATAAATAGAAATAAGCGTCTTATATTCAAGCATAATATGTCCATCACAGAAGCATTTAATTAATCTCTTCACGATAAATTTGAGCAAATCATATTTTTCTCTATATAATGAAGTTGAGAAAGTCAACCTGTAATAGAGAAAGAATTGGAAAGGTCTAGCATATGCTTTTAGTTTTGAAAAGGTTGTGCTACTTCCAGTTGTAACTATTATGTCTCCACTTGGTGGGAAGAGCAACAGGAAAGGATTCCACCTCCACTTCCTGCTTACAACCATTCCAGAACCACCATCTAAACCAATGAACTCAGATGGGCTTTAGCATGATGCCACAGATTATTTTTACATTCTCAACGGAGTAATCAGAAATAAAGTATAGTAGTAATATATAAGAATAATATATGATTTGAGGTGATGCTTGTCATTTTTTCCCAGACTCCCCTCCCCAATAAGTGCCTTAATCTGTTCAAGTGCCACTCTCCTAAGTATTCTGCCAATGTTTCCCCACTTTTCCTCCCTTTGCTCATTGCCATCTCCTTTCCCAAGCTTCTGATCACTTAGTTTCCTGCCACCACTTCCAATTACAATCAACAGGGAGAAATAGTATTTTCCACTCCCTCCTCATTTTAAAGCACTTGATTGGGTAATGGTGATGTACTACAAAGCCCTTCCTGCTGAAGTTTCATCCACGTCCACCTGCTCTTTCCTTCTGAAGTGTGGGAACATGTTACATGGAATCCAAAAGGAAATGAAAATGTTCAGTAGTCAGCTTGGCAAGAAAGATTTCAACGCACATCATCCTTACTCAACTAATGGGTTTAAAAGGGAAGGAGGGGAGGAGGGTTTGTATTAGTCTAGGTATCACTGTTTCTTAACCTTGGAAACTATAACATGTAGAGTTCAGCTCCCAGAATTATGCAGCCAACATACCGGCTGGGGAATTCTGGAATTTGAAATCTATGCATCTTATAGTTTTCAAGGTTGAGATGCACACCAGTCTAGGTATCCAAATCCTCTGCAACTACCAGTTTGGTGGTTCTTTGAAGTACCTTGGATTTACACTTTAATACTTTTTATTTCAAAACTTCACTGAGCCAATAGTTGTTTCTGAGATTTCTGTTAGTTCCACTATGGATAACAAGAAATGTAAGTTAATGACAGGGGGTTGGCTGTTGTTGAAAAGGACATAAAGTACAAAATTTAATGTTTTTTTAAAAATTTATATTGTTTATTCTCTCACAGTGAATCATGTCTATCTCCAAACTTTGAAATAAATTATTTTCTTTCTTTGGACATTGCTTTGATAAATGTGTTCACTTACCATCTAAAGTCATAACATAGTTTCTTTAGTATTGTGCATTATACTGAGTGATAACGATCATTGGAGTATATTAGCCATGGCGTATTGTTGACTATATTTGTGAGTCAAGTCATGGTGCACATTGTTTGTTTTGTTGAATAAACAAAAATGACTAAGCCAAATGAACCACTTTATAGTGTCAAGATGTGTGAATCAAGCCTACTAATTGTTTTTCTTCTACAGGAGGATATATTGGTCAAATTACCAAAATGATTTCTCTTAAAACTACACCTATATTAAGATAATGACTTTATTAAGTCACCTAAAAACTTAAAAAATAATGGGCAAGAACTCTTCCACAGACATAATGATTAAAAGTCCAGTAAAGTAGGAGGCAGAAAAAATGTGGTTGCTTGTTTAAATTGTGCCTTCATTAGATTAATCTGTCACTCCGGGTAAGCCTATAATAATCACTAGTGCACATTAGAATGTACTTGATGCAGAAATGGTGTCAGGCTGCACAAGGAACTTGCTCAAAACTTCCTGAGAAAAAGAAATAAGTAAATACTTACTGATAGGCACTTACCCACATGTCTATGTGCTACAGGAAGATGAAGAGTAATCTGGTGTAGGCTTAAATAACATTCACATTTTTTCTTTGACATTTAATTTGCTTGATGAAAATTTGAATCTGCTTAGGAAGAAATACCTGTTTTGACTGTATGGTTTAAGTATAAGTCTATTTATGCATACATATGGCAAAGGAATTATTGTGTTTATTCTTTATGATGAAAAAATATAATTAATGAGAGATACAAGGGTCCTTTATCAAGGTGATGTTCTGAATATAAGACAGACCATTGTTAAATAGTGTCAGAAGTGGATCTTTGAGAAAAATAGAGAAATAAAAAAGTAAAAGAAACTAGTGGTAAACTAGAACAACTACAAGGAAGTTGTAGGAAGAGAAACAAGTCCTGTATAAAAAATTAATTTCCCAACAGAATTGAGTGACAACAAGGAAAGAGGATGTAGAAGCCCCCTGGAACAAAGTGAAAATATTATATTACAAGCTACACAAAAGAGTGTGTGATTATGTTAATGGAGAATATGAAAAAGTGTGTTTGGAATGATAAAGTGAGAAAAATGTGGAGGTAAAAAATATGTGTAAGAGAATTGTTGCTACAAAAAAATGAAGATAAAATGTTGCAGAATGAGTATAGGAGTAGAAAAACAATGCAGAAAAATGTTGCCACAGAACCTAGAGAGGGCAAAAGAAGCAAAGAAAATGCCAAAGGACTTTTGACAAAAAATTAAATTAAAAAGGTTTTGGAAGGGGGTGAAAAAGGCTAAACAAGAAGATGGGTGACATGTTGTCACGTGACATATTGCAACATTTTCCCCTTCACGAAGCTGGGGTGGGTGTGGCCCAGAGGTGGGTTCCTACCAGTTCGGACCAGTTCTATAGAGTAGGTAGTAAACCTAAGGAGTAGTTCGCAGAACCGG
>JANHFT010007864.1:185586-196837 GCA_032467955.1 Pseudoxenodon macrops | reverse complement strand
GTAATTATATGAAGCATAATATATTGTATTTCTTTACTGATATTCTCTTTTATTATGCCTAGGAGAAATAGTTCAGGTTGCATGTCAATTTTTTGTCCTGTCATTTCCTCCAACCATTTTTTAATTTCCCCCCAGTATTCCCTTGCTTTGGGACAAGTCCACTACATGTGGTAGTAAGTCCCGTGTTGATGATTACATTTCTAGCAGTTCGGTGGTCTACTGGGGAACATTTTAGCCAATCTCATCGGTGGTAAATGCCATCTATAAAACATTTTGTAAATGTTCTCCTTATATGTGGCCAACATCATCAATTTGTAATTCTTTTCCCATATTTTTTCCCATTTCTCTAATTCAATATTATACCCAAAGTTCTTTGCCCAGATAATCATTGTTTCTTTCACAGTTTCTTCCTCCATTTTAACTTTTAACAAACAGTTATATGTTTTGGTGATCATTTTCTCTTCAGTTCCTATTAGTATTTTATCTAATTCTTGATGCTCATCTTGAAACCCATATTGCTCCGAATCCTTTTTATATCTTGTTTGGATCTGTATATATGGCCACCAATCTATTGAAATTCCCTGTAATTTTAATTCCTGATTTGTTTTCAATTTCTCTTGCCCATCCAATAATTCTTTATATGTTACAATTTTATTTAAATTTATTACGTTGGGATAAACCATTTCTTCCATTGTTGATAGCCACCTCGGTATTTTTATTTAAAAGTTCCTTTTAATTTTCATCCAAATTTCTAATAAGGCATCTCTAACCTGGTGTCTCTGGAAGTATTTGTGGGCTTTATTCTTACCCTCCCAAAAAAGGCATGCCATTCCCACTGTAGATCATGGCCCTCTATCGTCAATATTCTTTTATTTTTTAACATAATCCAATCTTTGAGCCATAGTACATTTTAAAAAGCATTATAATAAAGTGACTTTATATTTCAACAGAATAGTTGTCTATTTACAACAAGCATTTAATAAATAGCTAGTTGCAAGCAAATATTGGTTAAACCATTCTGAACTTTTTCACCCAGGTTCAGAAGTGAGTTCCTACTGGTTTGGACTGGCTCTATAGGGCAGGGAGTAAGCCTCTGGTGATGTCACAGAACCAGTTCTGGTCAGTGGACACAGGCATCTTTTTTTTGGATTTTTTTGGGGAATTATTTTGGGAAATGTTTTGTACTGCGTATGTACATGGCCACGAGGCACGGCCACGCAGTGCAGGAGGAACTGAACTGCCAGTGAGGTAAGTTAGAACCCACCTCTGGAGCAAATTCAGCCCCCCCCCATGTTGCATCCCCCTCCCAGCCTTCACCCACACCTCTGTGCCATGGTAGGGATGGGCCGGGGCAGCCCAGCAAGCTAGGTGCCCGAAAACAGTGTGGAGGCATGGGCAAAAGCCAGGTGGGGGTAGCAGGGGGTGCAATATGCCCATGGGAGGCTCCCCGTAGTTCCTCAGCTCATCCGGGCTGCAGCTGAGCCCGCTGCCCTGAGCCGGTGGAGGCACCGCAGGACACAGCTGGGAGCACACTAAACTTGTCCTCCCCAAAGTCACTCAAGGCTGGGCAGATTTCAGGACAAAGTCACGAAACAAAGACTGGAAGCAGCTCTTCTGCAAAGAGCTCGGCTGACCACCTCCGTCTGTTTCCTTCCACTCCTTAAAAGCTGCCCCCATCCAGCCACTCTCGGCTCAGAGGGACAAACAGAAAGGCTGTGTCAGCCCTGATGCTCTGGGAGATGGCAAGGGCTCTGTTTCCAGTGCCTGGGGCGAAGGACAGCATGCTCCAATCAGCCTCCTATGATAGCAACACGGAGGAGCAGTCGGGAGGGGGGGAAGCACCCCTGAGGTGGAGAAGGAAACCAGTCCAGCCTCAAAAGCCAAACACTCAGCTGCACTGAAAGGCTTTGCGGGGAGGGGAACAGCCCATCACAGAGCGCTCTCTGGGAAGGACAGGAGAGGCAGGCTGCCAGACTACTGCGCCCTGGAGCAGAGACTCCTCATGGTCCGAGTGGTGATCTCTGCCATTTGTGTGAGAGAGAGAATGTGTGTGTGAGAGAGAGAGTGTGTGTGAGTGAGTGAGTGAGTGAGAGAGAGAAAGAAAAGAAAGAAAGAAAGAAAAGAAAGAAAGAAAAAGAGACTGAGAAAGAGAGAAAGAGAGAAAGAAAAAGGAGAGAAAGAGAGAAGAGGAAGAAAGAGGAAGGAGGGAGAGAGATTTGTAACAGTATGTGAAACAGCCTCCTTCTAGCTAGCACAAATTTCCAGCGCTTCCCTCTTTCTTTCTATCACTGACTAGTGTCCCCCACCCAGGTCTCTGGCTGCCCGAGGTGGAATGAAAAGAGAAACACACACAGAAACCTCACCTACCTTCCCAGTTACCACACCGAAAGAAACCCGAGTTCAACATGCTTTCTTCCACCAATCTCTCTGGTATTAAAGCGATTGAGACTCCAGTCTCTCTTTCCCAGCATCCTATTGCACTAAAGCAACCACCAGCCTTTCCCCGACTACTGAAGGAGATACTTTTCACTTCCTGTTAACTCCCTTATTTTTGATCTTTTCCTTTTCTGCAAGGAAAGAAAGAAAGAAAGAAAGAAAGAAAGAAAGAAAGAAAGAAAGAGGGAGGGAGGGGGAGAGAAAGAAAACTCTGTGCTATTATTTTTAATTGTTCCAATATTTATCATGTGTTAATATTTTACACTGTCCTACTCCCTACACCTAGAGTGATTTTATTGCCTTTCTTTTGCCCAGGGCTACCACACATTTTTCAGGGATTTACATGCATTCAATGTCTACAGTCCAGAGTATAAATAAGTGTGTGCTTATTTTGTACATCAGGTTGCATAAATCTAGTTTAATATACTATTCCTGGTATGTGATATTTTGTATACAGAGAAAGAAATATTTTTGTGTTCTTTGACTTTTAGGCTTGCTGTCAAACATCAGCCATAATACTAATTACTGAACAATATGCAGGTTGTATTACATGAATGGCTATTTAATATGTGAAATTATGACTGAAATATTTCTGCACCTATATTGGTTCTCACTGTCAGGAAGTTTCTGCTTAATTTTAGTTTGCTTCTCTCTTTGTTCAGTTTCCATCCATTGCTTCTTTTGCCTTCTGGTGCTTTAGAAAATACATTGGCCCCCCTTTTTTAAAAGCCTATTGTCTATCATTGGGAAAGCATGTGAGCCAGTTCCTCCTTTCAGTGATCCATGAAAGTACATCTATAGTATGTAGATAAAAAAGTTGAAAAAAGGTGAACAACATTTTTACAGAACTATAGATATGTTGAGGCTAGGTGTGACAAGGAATGGCTGGGAGGGGTGGGGCCAGGCGAGGTACCCCTTAACGTCAGTGACATTGAATTGGTCATGCCCATCCAGTCACATGACCATTAACAAACACCCACAAAATAAGCCACGCCCACATAACCGGTAGTAAAAAAAATTAGAACCCACCTTTAGGATGTTCCATTACAAAAACAGACTAAACCGTCCCATTTTGTCTGCAGACAAAATAGTTATATTAGCAAAAACCAACAAGAGTGTTAAAATGTTTGGATTTGCTGCATCTAGCAATATTTGAAATCTTTTCTCAGAATTTTACCACTATCAATCAATATTACCCTATACATGAATTTCAAAAACTTAATTTTGGTCAGCCTCTACAATATTTGAGCAAGGCCATATCCCTATGGCACATTTTAGCCAAGCATAGTTTTATGGCAGAGTTGTAGGCCACCCAGAGTTTGGTTTTTAAAATGGGAGAGTAGATTTAAAAATAAATAAATAAATAATGCCACATAGTAAATGAATTTATAGATATCTCCATTATTTTGCACAGAGAAATTTTAAAATAATCATAGCCCACTTATTCCAAATCATGCGAGTTTGTACGCAATATTACCAGAGTTCAGTAGGCATTATCAAATAACTGATAGAGAGTTTTTCTGCTATTAACTTGACTAAAACTAAGAAATGGTCAGGATTAGAAGTATCTGCTTTTGCTCAAAGTGCTTTCTGATCTCTGTTTCTTGAATTATGGGATGCTAGAATGACTGAACAATGGATAATGTAATATAGGATGCAAATATGAAGTTCGAATGATTAGGGAATCCAGCTAATGATTTCCAATTTAGTAAGTAATGGTTCATGACCACCAGGTAATTCAATAGAAACATGCTGAGTTGCTTATGAGATAACATAATCTTAAATTTAAGATCTTGTCCAACTTTTTTATACATTGTCTAGACAACATGCTATTAGTCACACTTAATGAAGTCTTAAAACATTTTTGCCCATTTTTATTAATGTGTTTATGAAACCTCTAGTGTTTTAAATAATGTTGTAATCTGCCAAAGAATTTCAGTTACTGGGCAAATTAAGCATAATGAATAAAATGCATAAATGATATTGATAATAACTACGGTAGATTGAAAAGGGGAATTTGCAAATGTTATAATCACAATTATTCCTATTTTTATCTATCATGAGTAATTTTTAAAGCAACCAACCATTTCCTTATTTTTCATTTGTAGTTGTTTTAAGAATTTAGTCACTGGGTTCCACCCCCCTCCACAAATACTTTATTTTAAAAATGGGATATCTTAGGGTCATGTTAGCTCAGAAAGCAGAACTTGCTTTTTCCTGACAAATGTTTCTTTGTTGCAAGGGCCCATCTTCATATCAGAATTATTATCTTTTGCAGAAAATATGAATAAAACAATTATCAAATAATGTAACAGAATATTTTACTGCTAATGTAGGTTTCAAAGTTCTTTGTGTACTGAAAATGAAAGTTAAGGCAAAGAAGTCCCAGATGATGATAATTGACTCTTAAATCTATTATTCATTTGAAAGTTTTTCAGTATTTTAGCAAACGGGGCTGTAACTCTCTTTGACTAACACCCAACTAAAAGAATGTAATCAGTAAGTAAATTGTTCTTATGATTTTTTTTCATTAATGCAAACTCCCTTGAGTTTGGAAGCTGCTTATGTTAAACAATAAGGTTTTTCTGGAGGCACTTCATTTTATGCCTTTGTAAAAATTGGATTGGAGACGAGTCATCACATTTATAGTGGTTACATTGGATCTGTGATATAATTGCCTTATTATGTTCATAATTTTTTTCTTCATATCACAATTAGTTCAGCAGCATGAGCAAATAGAGCCATTCCAATCTTCTAAAGAGCTTCGTGTCAGACATTTGGCAATTTGGCACTTACCCAATCTGATCACTAGAATTGTACTGATAGTAAACTGAAAAAAACATTTGGCAAGGATTGCGATTTAACAAGTTGGCCCCAGAGAGCAAGGATTTTTCTGAGGTCAGTCTAGTCTGTTTCTACATTTCTGGAATCCCACCTTGCAAAATATTATTCAAAAGGCAATTAATATAAAGTATGAGATTTGCACCTTGAGTTCTATGGAATTTTTCACTATATTCATTTATTCCAGAAGTCTTACTTTGTTGAAATGTTTCAATTGCTTCTTTGATCTTATAATCCACAGGGAGTCTGTTTTAACAGTGAGTCTTAATGAAGGCTTCAGTTAATGGACTTTTTAGTTAACGTGTCAGAGAAACTGTCAATACTTTGAAAATAATATTTGTCTGATTTATACATTTTATTTTTTAAAAGGTTTTGGGAGATGCCACTTGTTTCCTTAGGTCAAATGTGAATTTGCCAACATTGTCTTTAAAACCTGGATTAAAGTATCATTTGGTTGAGTGGTTTGTTTTGTTGATGTTGATGAAATTTTTCTTCCCCCCCCTTTTTGTATACATGGTGTATTAAATTTCTAGAAAAGATAAAATATAAAAACAGAAAAAAAGAAATTGAAAAGGAAAAAACTAAAGGTAGGACCTGCAAAGAATAAGAAGAAAAACAAAAATGAAAAGAGTAGCTTCCAAATTCTTTTAAACAGTTACAAATATAAAATGCATTCACTTTTTGCTCTAAAATTCAATGACATACAGTATTTCTATAATCATAAACAGTTTGAATAATCAAATCCCAAAATTAAATTTTCATTTCTTTCAGTTTCCAGCTCTTTCTACTTCTTGTTCAGAAACTGATTGTATTGATGATTGAAATATAGGTGGACTATAGCCCTAAAATTTGTTAAATTATGTTTCCTAGCATCCCTTTTTACTTATAATCCTCCCTAGGTTTACCAGAAATTGTAGGTCAGCAATGTCTAGACAGCCATTAACTCACCATTTACTCATAAAGAAGATACCCTTCAAGTAGCTTTTGGTGTGTGAACCTGGGAAACATGATATCTGTAAGAACTGCCAGACTAGAAAGTAACCTAGAGAATGAGATGCTTGTTTTGGAATTTAACAAAAATATATATGTATATGAAAGAATCACTGTGATATAGCAATAAAGCTTTATATTTACATGATTTATCTCCAAACACCAAAAGGCACACCAATTTGCAAGTTACTCTACTCAAAAAAGTAGCTTTTCTAGTCAGTTATGAAGTATTTAGGCAAAAAAAACATATAATATAAATTGCCTATAGTGATTTAAACTGCCTTTGGTGGCAGCCCCTCAAATATAGCAGTGTTCCAATATTTGAGAGGGCTGCCACAAAGAAGAGGGGGTCAACCTATTTTTCAAAGCACCAGAAGGCAAAGCAAGAAACAATGAATGGAAACTAAACAAGGAGAGAAGCAACCTAGAACTAAGGAGAAATTTCCTTTTATTGGAGTCTTGGGAATTATCTGGTCAGAAATAATTAGGAAGTGTAATTTGCTTTAGCAGAGCTGTACTTCCTCTGTATTGCAATCAGTTGGAACAATTAACCAGTGGAAAGCTTGCCTTCAGAAGTTGTGGGTGCTCCATTACTGGAGGCTTTTAAGAAGAGACTGGACAGCCACTTGTCTGGAATGGTATATGGTCTTCTGTTTGAGCAGAAGGTTGGACCAGAAGACTTCCAAAGCCCTTTCCAATTCTGTTATTCTGTTATTTAGGCAAAAACTGAAACATTATTTTGTTCCTTTGCTATTAAATTATTTCAGTTAACTAGGAATTCATGTAACAGGCTACAAGTCATACTAGCATTTGCCTCCTTATTAACCAGCAAGGCTCAAAATGAAGACATGGGAAAACATGACGCATCTGAGTCTTTCCCCTTTTATACAGATGTGTGATATTGAAGAATATAGAAAATGGGTACAGCTTTGATCACAATGCTGCATCTGCCATGTTACTCATTTTGACCCTTGCTCCCCAAGAAGGCCAGTACTTGACATCAAAATTAAAAAATGAGCCATGGAGGTGCAGTGATTAGAATGCAGTATTGCAGGCTAAATCTGCCCACTGTTAGGGGTTTGATCCTGATGGGCTCAAGGTTGACTCAATCTTCTATCTTTCTGAGGTTGGTAAAATGAGGACCCAGATCGTTGGGGTCAATATGCTGACATTTGTAAACCATTCAAAGAGTGCTGTAAAGCACTATGAAGTGGTATAGAAATTTAAGGGTTATTTTTATTGTTATTGCCAAAATCTAAATATTTACTACATGAAATCCATATTTAAAAACTTCTTGGAGACATAGACTCAATGGAAAAGGAATGGGTTAAAATCATGTTGGATTCAAAAACAATAATGAAAGATACAAGGGTTAGGAATTGTGGGGCAAACCATTATTGGATTGTCTCGAGACTAAATCTTGGGAATATATGGGCATAAGAGAAAAGGAAAGAGGTATAAACTTATATGATAATAGAATGAAGGTAGAAAGAGAAAATATGAGTCCTATACGAAAAAGTATTGGAAGATCAATACATTTCTTGGCAGAATTCATGGAAATACATGTATTAAAACAGGATATAGAAGCTGCTTGCAAGAGAATGAAAAATGACTGAGAACCATGTGGAAGTACCTTAATGGGAAATATGAAAAGTGCATCAAGAATGATGAAGTCAAAAAGGCTCTGAGTAGAAAGAATGCATGCTGCATAAGAAAACAATTGTTTTAAAAAATGAGATTGAGTATGGTGAATAAAACGTGTTAAGTTTGTAATCAAAGAGAACAAGGAATCATGAAGAAATACCAAAAATAAAATTTTTGAGAATTGCATGGAAATTACCAAGCTATAACAGTAGAATGAAAACAATATTTGAAGTTTTAGCACCCAGGAAAAATGATGAAAGGGGACAAATAATGCTGTAAGAATGTGTTAAACAATGATAAGGCTACAGAGATGATGGGGAAACATGAAAAAAAGTTAAAATATGGCTGTAGTTTTCTTATGGAGAACCTGAGCAACTTATTTAGTGTGTATGTGAAAACATCATCTGAGGATCATGATTGGAAATGGGTCGTTATTGTTTCCCCAGCCCAGGGGTCAACAACCTTAAATACTCAAAGAGCCACATCTAACCAGAAGCCTGTTCAATTTTGGAGCCAACCGGAAGTCTAGTTCCTCCACCATAGAGTCTCCTCCTAGCACTGCATCCTTTTTCCTCTTCCTGTCCTAACCAAAAGCCCTATCAATTGTGGAGCCGACCAGCAACAGGGAGCCACAGCAGAAGGATGAAAGAGCCACATACAGCTCCAGAGCTGTGGGTTGCTGACTCCTGTCCTAGCCAAAGAGATATTTAATTAGAAGGAATGGAGAAACCACTGGTGTGAAAAGTATGGTTGAGAAGGTGTTTGGAAGAATTCTCCTGGAAAAGTTATACATGGTGATAAAAAGCAAAACTTGAGAAATGCAGTACGGCTTTATATGAAACAGATTGTACAGATCAGATTTTTGCTTCTCATTAGTTAATTGAGAAATACATGGATGCGAAAAAGAAACCTACTTTACTTTTGTTGATTTACCAAAAGAGTATGAATAGGCTTGAATTATTGAATGTTTGGCACGACTAAGGGGGTGAAAGCTGATTGATCACATTTGTTCCCATGTGGAACGTTGAATTAACATCATACGTTTTCCTAAATTCTCCACTGTAGCAATGATGGAGCTCTGAATTAATATCATTCTGCATTATAAATCAGAGTAATTAGTCTGTGGAAAAGAATATGTTTTTCTTATTAGCTGCTAAGTCTTTAGAAACCTCAAAAAATAACAAAATATTCAGTCGTGATTGCATTAAGGAGCAGTTGGGTATAATTAAATTCTGGAGGTTTCTATATAAAAACATTTAACTATGTGTTTAACCTTTTATTATTGTAGATGTATTGTGTTATGTTTGGTGTTTTATACAGAAGTTTGATCAATGACCATCAATAAAATTTGATTAATTGACTGGTTCCAAATGCAAATAAAACATGTATAAAAAGAAATGTAAGTAGTATGACAAAACTATATTATATCATCTTTGTTGTTTAAAGTTTAAAGAAAGCTTATAGTAAAGTTAGCACTGTGGGGATGTGTATACGCAGATACTTCTATATGGTGGGGATGGTAAGTTGTTGGCTGACAACCTATATCAGAAGTGTCAAACTGGATTCCTTTGAGGGCCGGATCAGCATTGTAGTTCTCCTGCGTGGGCAGGGACGAGGGGAAAGAGGACAGAAGCCTCCTGCAGCACCCTGCTGGACAAAATAAGATATCGGGGGGGGGGGGGGTGCACTGCCCACTATGCCTTGTTTTGGCCAGCCAAGTGCTGCAGGAGGCTGTCCAGGCCAAAAATGAGCCATGCGGGGGCCTGCACATGGCCCCTCTTGCCACGTTTTGGCTGCCAGGGACACTGCGATCTGGTCCTTTGCTTTTTCCAGGCTGGCCCCATGGGCCAGATTTAAGTTTGAGTTTGACACCCCTGACCTATATGATTTGCAGTAAATATTAGCTAGATTGTGTAATGTAGTGCTTCACAAACTTTTTCCTTCATTATCTTTCACAACGTATAGGAAAGCCCTTTCTACACATTGTAAGTGAAGTCAATTTAAATGATGATTGGGTAATGAGGCTGTGGAAAGTTAGATAAAGAAAATCCCCTTTCATCCAATTTTGGGTAATTTATCCAGGCTTGGGAAGCACTGCTATAACACAAGAAGGAGCAAGGATCTGAAAATTAATGAATTAAAGACTAGGGTAGGTATAAAGACAGTTAAGAAAATAGAATTGTGAAACAATATATAAAGGAATAATCAATGAACAGAATGGAAATAGACATAAGCTCATTTAGCTATATTTCTTTTTCCAATCACATGTCTTAATCGATCTGGCTTACTATTTCTTATTCTTTTTCTACAGTTTACAAAATGTTGTCTACCCCCAAAACACATAGCATAATAGGTCTGCATTATGCATACATTCACAAAAATTGGGGAAATGTCAATTGAACATAGCACTGGAAATGTAATGAAAACCTTGTTACAGCTCTATATCTGTTTTTCAACATAATGAATCCCAAATTCCAATTTGGTTTCAAGCAAGTTAGATTAATTTCTATATAACTTATCTTGATCTTACTAGTTAAGGCCATTAGCAAGCTTGAAACAGTTATTTCATTTATTGTTGAAGAGTAAGGTAATCTAATCAATATTGCATAGAAATCGTAAATTATGCATGAGAGTCTTAAGGATCTTTCCAAAAACTCAAAAAGGGTGATTTGATAACATAGCATGCAATTATTTTTAAATCCATGTCAACAGTTCACCAAGAATTAACTCTGGAAAGAATAGAAGAGAAGAGAAGAGAATAAAATAGGAGAAGGAATTGGTTTAGCCATGTTGTTACTTACCAGGTTTGTTTTTCCAAAACTTTAGAAAAGTAAATGTATTAAAAATATGAAGAGTCACATTGGCAGAAATAAATATGTAACAAATGCGTGTATTAAAAACTTTACAGTAAATGGTAAATTTATTCAAACCTGGTCATCATGTATAACTGTATTAGTAATGTAAACGGACCAGGTATATTACAAAGGTCTCGATTTCAAAGACTTCAGAATAAAATTTAGGTGCCTGCCAACTTTGGACAGTACACCATAAAACTAAAGAAAATAGAAAATAAAATACAATAAAATTATAAAAGACAACAAGAACCAATGGCAAGGGTGGCTAACAGCACTTGCGCCCTGAAGCAAATCTGATAAGGGCCCCAACCACGTTAACTCAAGGCCAAGGAGACTATTTCTAGAATGCTATCAGGGTAGAAACCATTAGAAAGTATCTCATTCCAGAGAACAGGCATCTGATGATAGAGAATAGAATAGAATTCTTTATTGGCCAAGTGTGATTGGACACACAAGAAATTTGTCTTTGGTGCATGTGCTCTCAG
>JANHFT010007864.1:174118-185486 GCA_032467955.1 Pseudoxenodon macrops | reverse complement strand
TCTCCTAAAGTCTACCACCATTTCTACAGTTTTGAGTGTGTTCAGTTCCAGATTGTTCTGGTTGCACCACAAGGCTACTTATTCAACCTCCCATCTGTATGCAGTTTCATCATTGTCTCGAATGAGAACGATCCCAGAGAAGGTACACTTCTGCAGTCCCTAATAAATGGTACTGCTTGATTGAAGGAATCTAGAAAACAACTAAATTGGATCTCATCTCAGACAGACTATGGGAGATAAGAGGTCCCTTGGCTCAATTTCCTTAATCTTAACCAGTTTCATTTCTTTTATTCTGGACATCTAAGAAAATCTAAATCTCATCATGAGTGGAATTAAACAAACTAACGAGTGGGTGTATTAATTCCAAGTGCCAGTGTGGGTGAAGTGGGCACTTTAGAAGGATGCCTAAAATAGACCCAGATGTTTCAAAGGCAATAACGAAATGTTTATTTATAGCTCCACCTTATAAGATCCATGCTATGTAAGGTTAACTTTATAGGGTTTCTCCCTTTTAGTTGTCCCCCAACTGAGTTATTCATAGATGTGTTACCAGCGCACTGTATTTTTAAAATTCTCCATGGCTTTTGCTGTTCTTTCCTGATTTTGAAAGACCCCAAGTTTTGGCATGCAAACTGGGTGATTATCTGCAGCAAAAAAAGTATGCTAGAAGGTTTTTCTTTGTAAGTGTATATTTGACTGATTTCTTTTACAAAAAATCCCAACACAGTATATACCGGTAGTTGGAGCCTGGATTTGGAGTCTTCCCAAATTGGGTTGGTTTTTTTAAAAACACCAGATAAACTGCCTCTTTGTTTTGTTTTGCTTTTATTTTTGGTACCTCTTTGAACTCCTAAACTGCCAACTTTATATGTTTGATTGTCCAATTACTCAGCTAGAAGCTCTTATTAGCATTTTTCCCCCCAATGAGAGAATGTGTGGCAAAATGGATATTTATACTCTGTTTCTCTGCACTGGATACATGTAACTTCTTATATATTTGTACCTCTGGGGAAAGATAATATATGAAACAATAAGCTGTTTTCAACATTTGCCAGGAAAAGTAACAACTGTTACTTAACCTTATAAATCTGAATTGTTCCTTAGTTGACATATAACTGAAAAGCTGGTGGGTTTTGCTGGGGTTTCAGTTTTCATTGGAAACATTTTGTCCAGCCTAGCTCAGCAGTCCTTTTATCATCACACCTAATCTGCATCAGAGGCAACTGTTACCGTTTGTCATTCTAGGACAAATATCACTTCTTGGTCTGCCTTGCTATGAAAAGAACCTCTGTATTGTCTGGGAGAAGCATTACGGCTCCATGACCTGTACAGTTAGAAACTTAAGTGAATACAGAACAGTTTTTCACGCTGTTCCAAAGCTCTGAATGTATAGATTATAATTTATCATTTGGCTGCTGCCTGAGGTGTTCCAAAGTGGACTGCGATAAAATCAATTTTTGAAAAAATTAATCTGGAGCTCTGGGATTTTATAAAGTTAGATAACTTCCCAAAATTACCATTGAGTTTAAGGCGGCGACTGGTAAAATTCTATGGTTCTGTGATCATAATTAAACATATATTAAATTAATTAAATACATTTAAATGTAACAATACTGATAATTAAATCAAGTTTACTGTTTAATGTTGCCAAATTACTTTTCTTTCCTGCCCCCAACTATTTGTTTTGTTTTGTTTTGTTTTGTAATGCTATCTCTCCTAAGAATGGACAAACTCATGGAGAAACTGAACAAGAAGGACTGTTTCTGTCTTCTCTAAGGCCACGTTGCAATAACAGAATAGCAGAATTGGAAGGAACTTTGGAGAACTTCTAGTCAGGAAGCCCTATGCCATTTCAGACAAATGGCTGTCCAATCTCTTCTTAAAAACCTCCAGTGATGGAGCACCTACAACTTCTGAAGGCAAGCCAGTTCCACTGATTAATTGTTCTAACTGATTGCAATAGAGAGGAGGTGCAGCTCTGCTAAAGCAAATAACACTTTCTAATTATTCTGACCAATGATAATTCCCAAGGCTCCAATAAAGTCTTTTAATGCCTTTGGATAATTTTTTAATCCATCCTTTTCATGTGGCAAGCCAGCTTTACAATCTTGATTACTCCCAATGCCTTTTTTTCTCTCTTTCCACTACTCAGTCAAAACCACACATTATTTACCTATTCCTTTCAGATCACAGAAAAACCTATTGCCTCTCATACAATAAAATGCACCTTATTAAGCTTAACACTGCCAGTCACAAAATCCCTTCTGTGCACATAATAGAAAACCCAGCTAACATGTTACTCTGATGAAAAACAAAGGATATGTGTAGTTGGTTGTTTTAAAAACAAGAAAAGGAAGCAAGCTTCATGGCTAAAAGGGGGGGGGGAGAAGGACATAGAACTACAGCCTTTGACCTTTTCTATTCCCAGGATCTCTAACCATTCACAGAATTAACATTTTGATACCTCCAATCAGTTGCACTACTGTAACTTTTTTCCTAGGAATTAACAGTAATTATTCATATAGGGCAGTAATGCAAAAAAAATATCCTCTGCAAAACAGGTGTGGGTTCCAGATATTTTTGCTGCTGGTTTGCTCAGGGTTGCGCTGCATGTGCACATACGCAGCAATCAAAAACTAGCTTCTGAGCATGCACAGAAGCAAAATCCAAGATGGCGACACCCACAGAGACACCAATGGGACTGGCTCCATGATGTCATTGGCAAGTTACTACCGGTTCTATAGAACCTGATAGAACCGGTAGGAACCCACCTCTGCTGCAAAACATATATAGTTTTTCAGCCTTAGGAACTCCTCCAGAAGAGGTGGGGCCAAACTCTGGCCTCATTTTTACATTTAGGGTAGAAAGGCAGAAAGTATCCTTCCAGTGTTCTGAATTTCCCACATCAGGTTTGCTTGGCCTGCTTTGGGGGCCTGACTCTCAATAAATCAGGCAAAAACTAGACACCCCTAAACCCTATAAATGTTTCTTTTAATCAGTGAATGATTTTGAAAGGGCAAAGAATTCTCTCTATGACTGTGTTTTGCAACCTTAGCAACTTTAAGGCATGTGGACATCAACTTGAAGTTTTAAAGTTGCTAAATTCAGAAGCAACGCTGTGGGTGCTACGAGAGCTTCTGTGTTGGATGTAATGCTGGTTGGGAGAATGAGGATGGAAGTCCTAAAGATGAGGATGGAAGTCATGTAACATTTTGCACATGAGGTTTAGTGTCATATGTACATCTATGCAGTATATCTCTCATCTGAGAGCTTAAGGAAAAGAAAAGTGGGCTGTACATACCATGCTAAAGATAGATTCTATATATTCCTTCTTGCAGCACTACAGATAAGAGTTTCCATTTGAGTACTAGAACTTGAATGGCTTGTAACATTAATGTTCTGTATTTAGTATAATGGCCCTTAAGGTAAATTCCCACTAGAAGGTTGTGATCCATAGGAAGATCTGTGGCTATGGTATCAATATATCAGAGGGGAGAAACCTGGTCACTGCCTCTTGCTAACTAGTATAAGCAGAATTCTACATAGGATATACATATAAAGAAACTGAAAATAATAGAAAACCTAATCCTTGAAGGCGTGACATATATAGCATCTCTATGTCCCTTGTTTGAGAGTATCAACTAAAGAAAGATGGATGTGGGGGAGAGAGGGAGGGAGGCGAGAGAGAGAGAGAGCTCTCATTAGCTTGACCTTTAACTGAGTGAAACTGTGCATCATAGGGCAATAATTTTTGAACCAAGGTAACTCAAATGAAAATCCAAGATGGCAGCACCCACAGAGACACGATGGGACCGGCTCTGTGATGGGACTTACAGAATGAAATTTTGGAAAGTTGTGGCTACTGCTGCATTGCTGGCTACAACTGTGGTCATGTGATCTTCATTTTCACCCGTATATGACAGTTTCCCAGCCAATCTCACAATTCCTTGTTCCCTTTCCCACTCACCAGCAGCCATTTACTTTCCTGCTGACTAGGGAAGGAAGGAAGGAAGGAAGGAAGGAAGGAAGGAAGGAAGGAAAACTTGCAATGTTTCCTACCAGATTTCCACAAGACAGCTCAATAGGGAATGCCAGCAGAAGCAGGAAGTGACTCCTGCTCCCACTGTTTTTCCCCTCCACCCTTAGTTATTTTTCTGTTTAGGTAAAAAAAATATATATCTGAAATGAAGATCCAATAGGACAAAGGTTGTCTAGTAGCATTCTAAAGATAGTAATGGTCACTAGGATTCTTTGATCATGCTCATGAACCCACACATATGAATTACCAGCTGTCTGCAAGGAATATAAATCCTTCCATTCTCCACTATCCTATCAGAGTTGAAGAAGCTTCTTGGATGAGAAGCGAAATGTCTTCAAAAGAAAAAACAAGAAAGTTCAGTTGCCTTCTGAAAAAGCACCTTTGGGGTAATAACTGTATATGTACATTTTTAGATTCTGTTACTGCCAGTGTGATTTCTCTTGATTGTTTCAAGATGTGTTAATTTTTAGAAATCAGTAAAAATGAAAAAACAGAAATAAAAAACAGAGTTTAATAATTTCTCTGTCTCCTATCCCTCTTTTGTAGCTACAAATCTAAATAAGATGCCTAAACAGAAGTTGGCATTGAGGTTAACTATAATTCAGAATCATAGCTTTTCCCAGCTTGGTTTTCTCCAAATGTTTTCAGATCTGAATTCCTATAATGAACCTGGATTATGAGACTTGATTCAGCATATCTGTAGAAAACAAAATATAGTGACCTAACCAATGGATCACAGAAAAACCAATGACTGCCTGTGTTGTCTAAGTTTGAAATCAAATATTGTAAACAAAATTGGATTTATTTCAAGATAAGCTGCTGTCGCCCCTTCTAAAAGCTCTCTGAAGTAACAGCACTTCACATAAAAATTATTTTGGGGCTTGATGGCATCTCTCCGGCTTCTGAAGCTGACTGCAAACACAGAATTCTCTTGTCAGATACTTAGACACTTTGATTTTAAAATGTAGCAAAATGACATTTTCCTTTTAGCTGTTTTCTTTACAAGAGACACAAGAAACCTGCCTTTATACAGAACAAAAAGCCTCCATATGTTATGCGTTTCTGCTGCCTAGTGGCCAAGAAATGATACTTCACAGATGGGATGCATTAAGGAGGGAGTGTAATGGGCTTCCATTAAATTTCATGGTGCCTGGATGGGAGACCACCAAGAAATCCCAGGGCTTTAGGCTAGACCAGGAAGTTAAAAAATTAGATCCTGTTAGAAAACAGAATGACAACAATCTATATTGTTACCAAGAGAAGTGCAAGGGAGCTGTTTGCCACTAGGAACTGAACTCGGTTGAAGGAGAATTTGGTTTTTAAATTCCATGGGATAAAGATAGTGAGCTATATTTGGAAATTTGTTAGTGGGGGAGGGGGACAAAACTCACTTTTTCTGATGAACAGAAAAAATAACTAGACTTAGATTTGGTTAGTAACCGAGAATCATTCTAAATAGGATGTGGAGTTCTTGCTTGTGTATACAGATAGGCATTCCATGATTTCGGCATATTCCAGACTACCTTATATTTCACAATAATGAATGTTTTGTTAGTGCAAGCAGAAAATTGTTTCTATAAAATTAACAAATACTTTTCTGAATTCCAATTTCCAGTTGGTCATGAAACTCTTGGTGATTATCAACTGGATTTCTCAGCCTATCCTACCTCACAGAGATGTTGTTTTCTTAAGAGTTTTGCAGCAAAACTGGGCTATAGTACTACTGCAGAGAAATAAACACTTTTTGGTTTTTTCCCAGAGACATTTAGTCTCCATTGTGTTGAAATTCTTGGTGTATTGAAAGATTCAGTTTGTTTTCAAAACTTAAAAGCAGCTGGGGAGATTGTTTTCCAAGGTTGAATGCTACTTGCAGAAGAATTTATGTGCCTTTGAGTAAATATTCTTTCAGTCCTTCAACGGCCATTTTGCATCATTGTCTTAACTAGCTGCCATCGAATGGATGGCCTTTTAAATAAGGAATTGTTACTTGGCTGGTTTTTTGCTGAGATATTTTGCTGATAAGCAAAATAATTTTCATCCTGCTTACAATGTTCAAGTGATCTACTTTGTAGACACCATAGAAGGCAAGCCAGAGGCCTTGAGAATAGGGTGCCAGCACCTTTTGGCTTAATTGTAACTTATGTACTTAAAGCTTATTGCTTAAATTTGCTCTTAAGCACATATGAGACAGGGGTGGGTTCTAACTTATCTCGTCGCTGGTTCACTTCCTCCTGCGCCATGTGGCTGCGCCTCATGGGCGCATGCATGCTTTGAACACGTGCACATGTGCAGTACAAAAAAAATACAAAAAAAATACAAAAAGAGGCCGAAAACAAGTTGGAGATGCATGTGCAGTACCTGAAACTTGGCCTGTGCATGTACAAAAGAAAAAAAATGGGGAAAATTCCCCCCAAAAAAAATCCCCCCCAAAAGAATTCCAAAAAAAGATGGCGGCATCCATGAACCAGAAACAGATCCGTGATGTCACCAGCGGCTTACTACCTACTCTATAGAACCGGTCCGAACCAGTAGGAACCCACCTCTGATATGAGATTGTATGAGCAAAACAGGGCTAACTGTAGGGGCTTAAAGCTGCACCATGTGCAGAAGCAGCACTGGTTAAACCTTATTTTGAGAACTGTATTCAGTTCTGGCTGCCAAACATCAGGTGGAATTTTGACAGACTGGAATGAGTTCATGGAGGATGATCAGGAACTGGAAACTGTAAAAAGGAAGCATACGGTGGTTCCTTCCACCATCCTGTAATTCTATCAGACTCCGCATCCCATTTCTCCTAGAAGAACAATTAGTCATAGGTGTCCTGCTTGGCTCCAGTCTTGGTCCAGTGAGGGACAGCTTCTGGTAAAGGTGAGCCAAAACCTGACCTGCAATTTCTCAAAAATGGTCATCCATGAGAAACATGACCCAGTTGTTCTACCTTAATTGTTAGGGAATTTGAGATTAAATTTTTTTTGGGAATGTATTGTTTACAGGAAGAGATCTGCTACTCAGGGCTGATGTTTTCTGTTGTGCATTTTTTGGATCATGCTCTGAGATACACACTTCCCAACTGAAACAGCTCATTATATCATGATTTCTTGCCTTGGAATTGAACTGAAGTCAAGGAGCCTGCTGCTCTACTAGAGAAATGGTTGTACAGTGAAAGGCAGAACATTTGCACATGGACAATGTAACTCTGAATAAGTGCGAGAATACCATCTTCCATCTTTCAAAATTATTTTTTTTCAAAATTTTATTTTAAAAGCTTCGTGTTTTTAATCAAATGAAATGAGGAATGGCAAGGGAAAAAAATGCAAGGTACCTTTTGCACAACACTACTTTAGAGATACATTGTCTATCAGAAAAAAGAAAGAAAGAAAGAACCCCATGCATTGGTCAAAGTCTAAAAGGTGCTGTTTGCCTGTTGGCTTTTGTAATATTGCAATAATTAAATTGAAAGATAGAATACAAATAAAGATGGATAATCGTATCTATGTCAGGATCTGCAGGCCTGGGATGATAAGCTCTTGGGGATCATATGCCAATTAATGGGGAGAGGGAGGTTAAAATAAGTGGTGGGTAGAATTAAACCAGAAAATAAATGTGCCTCCCTTCCCTCTGGTCTCTCTTTTTCTCTTGCTGTCTCCCTGAAACCCTCTTATCTCTTTCCCAAACTGCTGAGAAAGTGACATATTATCTTGACATGTTATCTTGCCTGCCAGAAATATGTTCTGATGAATTGTAGAGGGATTTAAAAATCATGCTAGAAGCCATAGAAAAATAGGCTGATAGCTGCACAGGACCACAGATTGGCCCTTCCAGCATAAATATTTAAAATTAATAAATTTACTCGGTGCTGCCTTGGTGAGACCACAGTACTGAATGACTCATGCCTTTCTCTCATAGCTGCTGCAAGGTCTTCCGTGTCACTAACAATGGTGGTAGGACATGTTTGATCACTTTATATCCAATCAAACACCTTTGTTACCTGGCAAAGAGGTCTGAATTTCAACCTGTAGAAGAAGCCTGCTGCTTTTTTAGCAGTCCTAAAAAAACTGCTATTTTGGGTGGGGGGTTTGGATTTGTTTGTGTAACTGATGGGGCCTTGCCTGGGGAGGGACTGGAAGATACATTTGGATAACTACTCTACAGTCTTGAGAAAGCCAAATCTCTGCATCTTCTCATTGTTGTGCAAACTTTTTAAAGTTTCTTAAGTTTCTTAAGTTGAGGGCCACACCGAGTGCCCCAGAAATCACATTGCAAAAAGTGTGCAGAGCTTGGAGAAAAAATAAATTTGATTTTACAAAACACACATTGCCTCTAAATGGATTAAGAATGAATCCATAATTTCCCACTGTATACTTAATAATGTGAGCCACACGAGACAGCAAGTTTTATTTTCCTCTCTTAAAGACATAGAAATACTATGTTAGTGGGGAGGTAAAAATCTACACCCATAAAGAAGTATGAGTTTCAACATTTGACAGATTGTGTAGTAGGAATGTTGACAAGTAACTAGGCAATGTAGCTGCTCTTGTTTATGTTTAGTACAACATCAATAGAATTAAAGTTTTTAAGATGTGACCTTTTTCAGTGACCTCTCTAATTCAATTACAGTGAACAGTCATTTGTGAACAGTTTGGACAAGTGTTCCACAGGAAGGAGAACATGGTGGGTTTTTCATAAAGATGCATTGTTAGTACTACCAAATAGCTTTTCATTGCCAAATGGAACATGGGGTGTTTATCTCCGTGTCCAGGTGTTTACTATATATGGCAAGCGAGAGCTCCAATGAAAAAGTAATCAAATTGGATGGAAGTCCAAAAGTTGTTTACACTGGATGAACATTGAGAGGACATTTTACAAAATAAGAATCTTTCTGACGCTGCATCTGCAATTTCCACCAACAATGGGTTCTGTCTAAAATCCGGGTCAAATTGGAGAAGTAAAATTCCACAAATTAGTTGCTATATGTTAGGATGTCCTTTGCATGGGGGGGAATCACACATCCTGTCCTCCAACAGCACATTCTTTACACTGAGTTTCTGGTCTATTATTAGCTACCTGTCACTCCAACCTTCTGCATGCTTGGGGAAAAACTGGAGACAAGAATGATATGCATGATATCTTGCCTAAAAGAAGAATGAGGAAAATATTGCAAATAAATGAAACAATTCTTGATCTCGCCACCTCAAGTGCTGCTCAGTCTTTCTAAGAAGTGACCTCTGTGCAATAGTTTTTTCTCCATTCATTCTCATTGAGCAGGCAAAGTTCTAGGGCAAAAGGAAGGGTTCTACTTGAGCCCTTATATAAGTAGACTGAAGGTCTCTAAAGAGCCATGTTCAAGACATACAATATGGGTTTCTTCAAATCATTTCCAACTTGCTTTAGCATGTGCATAGTTTTCACACTGGTTTAAGAGAAGGAACCAAAGTAAATCTCCCTATCTGGCCTCAGCAGCCTGGGAAGAAATCATATTGCTACAGCAAGATGGGAAGCTATGATAGGTGGAACACTAGAAGATACAATTTAGGTTTGAAGTTGTTAATATAGGGTTGCACTTAGGAAAGGTTTGGGAAAAATTCCTGTCTGGTCCAATTTGGTATGGAATAAAATTATATGCTAAATGTGTTTTTACATGTATAGATGGACATTTTCTTTTCTTAAATGTGGGGTATCATTCTAAAATATACTGCTCTGTGTTCCAAAATATGCTACTCTACATTCCAAAATATTGTTCTAAAATATGCTACTTCCTTATTAGGGACTCGGAAGTGGCAAAGCCTAGAAATCTCTTTCTGTGTAACATGTTGTTGAGTTCTGAGTTAAGATATCCAAACTTTGGTTTTCACTTTTTAATTAAAACAGAGAGATCAGAAGAATTCATTGTAGATCTTTTCTAGGCAACTACATGTTTACTCATGCTGTAATACTGCATAAAATGGTGTCTACTGAGTGGCTGCTCATTCATTAACTTTCTGGCTACATTTTTACTTTCTTCAATGATTTTCACTCCATCTTTGTCAATCCCCAGGCAAGTCACATAAACCTGCTTATAAATTGTGGTCTATAGCATCCATCAAGTGACAGCATTCCTGTGAGAAATCACCCATTTAAAACAGAAGTCATCTAGTGCCCCTACTAATGTGATAATGAAACAGGATATAAAAGCATAACAATTTTATTAGATGAAATGTCAACTCAATGTTTATTTTTCTGGTGGACATGCACATCTGTTGTCATCTAGAAATAGAACTGTCATCTGGAAAGGTCCTCTAAGATACAGTGAAACTAAGAAACTAATCCCCCACTTTCATTTATGTAAATTAATCAGTGATGATGTGGATTATGCTGACTGCATTATCCATTCCTGGTAAGTGGAAAAAGTATTTTGATTTAATAACCCACAACTTATTTCATCCATTTTGACATTAATAAGACTCAATGGGAAGTAAATATAGTCACCTCCAGCTTGTTATTACTACAGTTTAACCCCAACATTCCTATTATCATTGTGTCATTGTTATATTCTATCAAATTCACTTCAAACACTGTGTTTGCTTTTCCACAAAAGACACTCAGACTGTAATCCCAAACTCTGTTTAACACAATGGGGCAGACCCCTGAAGGAACTTGCACAGTTTGTGATTGAATAGAACGTAGCCGAGCTGCAAAAAGTAAGTACAGTTGTTTCTTGCCATTGCCTGCTCACGTTCATTTTTAACTTTTTTTCTTTTTTCTTTTAAACCTGCAGAGAATTACAGCTTTTTTTTTTCTTTTGTTGCTAGGCTTGAAAACAGGCTTGAAATGAGAGTGGGGATTGGTGAAACGACTGTTGATGTCATAATGGCTTTAGCAACTTGTTCTGTTAAGGATGGACAACCTTCAGGGTTGCTATGACCCTCTTCAGTTTCTTTCAAAAAGGAAAGTCACACAATTTCCTACCATTTTGAGTTGAGGAACATGTAAAATAGCAATAAAACTCTACAATAGGAATCATGGGGGGGAAAGCATTAAAACTCCTCCCTGGAGGAGGAGAGGGAAGAAGAAATGTAGCTTTATACACAATGTAGCTCTACCAAGCCTGGCTTTTGCTTCCCTCCCCAAAATTTAAATTTTAACTAAACAACTAAAGGATTCTCCATCTTTATTGGGAATTTAATTGGGAATCTTTTTAATTATTGTAGATTGCCTTAGCCTGATAGAGTATGACAGCTGTTATATTCATGGATATAAACATATCTGTGAGATCGTGTGTGTGTGTGTGTGTGTGTGTGTGTGTGTGTGTGTGTGTGTGTGTGTGTGTGTGTGTGTGTGAGAGAGAGAGAG
>JANHFT010007864.1:149168-163196 GCA_032467955.1 Pseudoxenodon macrops | reverse complement strand
AACAGAGGGAAAAAAAATATAAAAATGTTCTCAGAGAAAGAAACCATGGTCCTCGACTTACGACCACAGTTGCAACCAGAATTTCCATAACTAAGCAAGATGGTTGTTAAGTGAATCGCAACTGATTTTACGAACTATTTTTCCCACAGTTGCTAAACAAATCGCTGTGGTTGTTAAATGAATCTTGTCGTTAAACAAATCTGGCTTCTTCCGTTGGCTTCACCTGTCGGATGCTGGCTGGGAAGGTTGAAAAGGGCAACTCTGTGACGCAGGGATGCTACAACTGGTGTAAATTCTTGCTAGCTCCAGGTTTTAATCACTGACCATGGGGAAGTTGTAACAGTTATGAGGACCGGCTTTTCATTGCCGTTGCAACATTCAGCAGTCACTAAATGAATGGTTGTAAGTCAAGGACCATCTATGCTATTTGAATTGGGATTATCTGCCCCCCCCCCCAAAAGCCTCTGCAACTTTCTCATCCAGTGAGAAAATTTTTGCTCAGAATGTATGATGGACATGTTAGTCCAGAGATTCTCTACCCTGTTTCCTTAAAAATAAGACCTCCCGGGATAATAAGCCCAATCAGGCTTTTGAGCGCATGCGCTAAAATAAGCCCTCCCCTGAAAATAAGACCTCCCTGAAACACAGCAGCAACCATGAGGTAACCACGCTTGCCAACTCCTCCACCTCAAAAATAATAAGACCTCCCCGAAAATAAGGCCAAGCGCTTATTTCGGGCGTCAAAAGAAAATGAGACCCTGTCTTATTTTGGGGAAAACACAGGTATGTGTATCTGTGTGAGCGGAGACAATATATAATATTTCCCTTCTTGAATACTCATGGTGCATAACACTTTAAGGCAGTGGTCTCCAACCTTTCCGGTTCTGTGGATCAGCAGCGGTGGGGGAGGCTCTGCTTGCGCAAATGCAGCTTCATTGCCGTTTGGGTGGCCTGTTCCCAACCAGGCTGTGGACTCGGGGTAGGTGGTCCCTTGCTTTAAAAGATACACAGATCTAATGAAAGGGGATGGAAATTGAGGAATTAGACCCACGTTGCCGAGAAACAGAATTAGTTTGCTTCAAGCAAGGGAAACACTACGATAAATGCCTACGGAGATTCTCAACCGTCCAGGTTATGGTTGTCCCAAAGGTGTTTTCTTTCAAAAGACAGCTGGGCTTTCTGGGTTTTGCTTTGAAGACGTTTCACTTCTCATCTAAGAAGCTTCCAGAACTGAAGAAGCTTCTTGGATGAGAAGCAAAATGTCTTGTAGCAAAACTCGTCTTTTGAAAGACAGCCTCTTTGGGACACACAGTATGATAATAATTTCTGAGGGGTCCCTGGTGCTCTCTGAGCTTGTTTTCTTGCAAATGTTTTCATTACTCAAACTAGGTAATATCACCATCACTAGCACTGGTGCTGTTACCTAATTTGGGTCATGAGACTTCTGCAAGGAAGCAAGCTCAGAGAGCACCAAGGACCCCTCATTTCAACCCTGACCTACAAATATTCTCCTTTATTGATAATAATTTTTGTTAGCTAGTGATGTAGGCAAGTCCGTGAATGATCAGTCCTCTATTTGCCACCCGTAAAGAGATGCTATTCCCTCTATTCCCTCAGTAAGGTGCAAGCCATTCATTCATTCATTCATTCATTCATTCATTCATTCATTCATTCATTCATTCATTCATTCATTCATTGTATTTCTTATCTGTCCAACTTCCTCCCTTGTTTCCCTCCTTAATGCAAATCCAATAGCAATATAACTTAGCCCTATATACTGCTTCACAGTGCTTTTACAGCCCTCTCTAAGCAGTTTACAGAGTCAGCCTATTTCCCCCAACAATCTGGCTCCTCATTTTACCCACCTCTGAAGGGTGGAAGGCTGAGTCAACCTTTTAGCCTGGTGAGATTCAAACTGCTGGCAGTCAGCAGAGTCGGCCTACAATAATGCATTCTAACTACTGTGCCACCACGGCTCTTCAATGCAACTAAGGTGATGACTTCTTCAGAGGCAGGAGTTGAATGTCACTAAAATATCACCACTAATAATTTCCCCAAGGAAATAAATGAATGTAAATCAGTGGATATGACTTTGGAAAAGTTACCTTGTGTCCTGTCCGCCCCCACCCCCCTAAGATACTGATGGTGCTGAGGGGGGAAAAAAGCTTCCAGAACTGCTTCATCAGGCAGAAATCTGAAGTTTTTGTTTCAGAGCAAAGCGCTCCCCAATTTCCCCCTCCCCCCCTTCCCTGGTGGGGAAGTTGCAGTTTTAAAGTTGCCCTTATAAAAATGTTTAAAATGGGTAAAATTTGCTTCTCGCAATGTACAATTCACCTTGAAATAAAAGATAAAGTAGAAAAATAGAAGTAAATGGAGTTATTATGTCTGGAAGCTCACTGTCTGTTATGTGGAGCAACACCTAGTAGTGCAACTCAAGCCTTATGCAAATAATGGCGTTTCGCAATAAGGATGGGGGGGTGGAATTCTGGGAGTTGACGTCCACGGGTGTCAGTTGCCAAGGTTGGGCACCCACTACTGTGGAGGGTGAGGTGAGATATTTTATTAAAGGAACCGGTTGACCTGGTCTGTTTGACATATTTGCAGAGTGGAGATGTATTGCCGGGAGCTGACTGAAAGATTTGAAGACGTCTGGATTGTTTCAGGACCCTTGATGTTACCTCAGTTGGATGAAGATGGGAAGAAGAAGGTTACCTATCAGGTTAGGATGTATTCTGAGGAGGCTGCCTCGTCATTTTATTGCACTTTGTGTGGACTTAAAATGAATGCAGTTCTTGAGTTCTCACATGCATGAGGAAAGTGTTTTACAAACAGAAGTGCCTGGACAGTTGAAGATATAGTCTAGAGCAGTGATGGCGAAACCTTTTGTCGTTGCATGCCAAAAGTCCAAGCGCGCTTGCGTGCCAGCACCCATAATGCAATGTGCGCCCTCATTTTGCATGCGTGGAAGCCCCTCACCCTGCGCAACCCTACGCATGTGCACATGCAGCCACTCTCTGTGCATGTGCGTACTTCTCCCCCCCCCCATGCGCCCCTCACTTCAGGACAACCAAGTACCGTCCCGTTCCCTTGCGAGAAAGCAGCAGCCGTTCCCCCGCCGGTGCATGGGTGAACCGAGAGCGCCGGCGATAGTGCTCTTGGGGGGCCCCATGCACCAGCCAGGAAATCTCCGAATGCGCTGTCTTGCCTGGGTTCCTCCCTGCTGGAAACTGCCTTTCCCCAGCTCTCGTCCCCAAATGCACCGGCTGGGATAGCTATAAACACACAGCCTTGCTTGGGTTGCCCAGCGGGGAGGAGCCTAGAGTGCTGCAGACCTGGGCTCCTGCCGCTGGGAACCGCCTTTCCCCAGCCGGCAGCAGCGCTCTCGGGCACCCATGCACCAGCAGGGGAAGCTCCGAACGAGCAGCCTTGCCTGGTGTCCTCCCTGCTAGGAACTGCACAGCCTTGCCTGTATCCTCCCCGCTAGGAACCGCCATTCCCCCGTCTGCGATAGCTTGGACTCCCATGCACCACCAGAGGGTGCTGTCGGAGGGTGCTATATCTGGCGGGGGAATGCCGGTTCCTAGCAGGGAAGATACAGGCAAGGCTGCACATTCGGAGCAGCCATTCCTCAGCTGGCGATAGCACTCTTGGGCAGCCTTTGTGCTAGAAACCTGGTTTCTTCCATGGTGAGAACAGCCTTTCCCCAGCTGGCGGGTAGGAACCTAGGCAAGGCTGCGTTCGGAGCTTCTCCCCCTGGTGCATGGGTGCCCGAGAGCGCTGCTGGGGAAAGGCAGTTGGGGAAAGGTGGTTTCCAGCCGGTGGAGCCCAGGCCTGCAGCGCTCTAGGCTCCTCCCCACTGGGCAACCCAAGCAAGGCTGTATGTTTATAGCTATCTCAGCCAGTGCATTTGGGGACAAGAGCCCTGTCACTGGCTGGGGAAAGGCAGTTTCCAGCGGGGAGGAACCCAGGCAAGACAGCACATTCGGAGATTTCCTGGCTGGTGCATCCCCCCCAAGGGCGCTATCGCCGGCGTTCTTGACTCACCCATGCACCGGCGGGGGAACTGCTGCTACTTTGTCTCGCAAGGGAACGGGATGATACTTGGTTGTCCTGAAGTGAGGGGCACATGGGGGGGAGAAAGCGGCTGTATGTGCACATGCACAGGGGAGTGGCTTCTGCACATGCGAAATGAGGGCGTGCATTGCATTATGGTTGCTTGGACTTTTGGCATGCAATGCCAAAAAGGTTTGCCATCACTGCTCTAGAGCAAACTGAGTACTTTCTCAGCTTCTCCTTGTCCAGTTGAGGCACTTATGAAGAAGAATGTTGATGATTAAGGACACAGCCAGAAATTGGAAAGGGAAGCCGATGGAAATATCTGATGTCATAGAATCATTGTGGCCAAGAAATAAGTCTTTCTGATCTTGGACCCAAAACAATGTGATAACTTGTGCACAAAATCTCAAACATGAGTAGTTCAAAAATGTTTCTATAAGGGTTTATTAAATAATCAATTATGTAACATAATCATTCTGAAAATGAGGACTCAGCTGCTTGGGTAATCACCCCAGGGCCTCTGACCTCATTAACCAGACTTTAGTTATCTTGGAAATCAAAAATCAGCTTGATTTCTCTTCCAGCAGTTGGGCGGAAATACCAGTTTGTATGGGTCATATCTACAAAGGTTAATGAGGCAACGCCGTGATTTTGACACCCTGGGCAGGTCCAACAATAACAATAATGCTTCCTCCTGTCACATTATTTCAGCATTATTATACCCTTTGTTGGAAATAGTCATGCCCTGTATGTAGTGAAGGGCATAAAAGGAAGGTATCAAAAGGCTGGGTGTTCATGCCATCCAACCAAACAATATAAGGGGAAAATCTTCTATAAAATCAGAGGAAGAAGTATGCAGAGTTGTCACGGAGGGCAACTAGATTATGAACGGGAAGGGGAAATGCGTAGAAAGGAATAGAATGGATTATTTGAATTCTTAAGTGAGGAACCCTGAAACATAAGTAACTTTGTTGACAAACTCAGTTAACCATGATAATCATGTACGATTCTACATGGCATGGGGTTCCACATCCGTATTCCAATACCATTGGTTGAATCATGTAATACTGTTTGAAAGCTTAGCTAAGGTTACAATATAGCATTAAGAATACAAAAGAGAGGTTATCCTATGGATTACGTCTTTGGCAAGTGTCTAAGCAAATGAGCTCAGGGATGCCTATTTGCTGCAGAAAGCATCAAATTCTGAGTGCTTCTACAGATGCCTTTGACCATTTTAGTAGGGCTCTGCTGAGAAGCTGGGATGTTGCTGTCCAACCAGGAACAATTTTCTGCCTCTGTATCTCCAATTCCTTTTTCCTCAATGGTGGCATTCATGTGCTGCCTTGTGTAAGAGTGTAGGTCCCAAGCCAGTGAGAAGCTGCGCACTGATAGCTGCCTTTTATTCCTCTATTTTCAAATGTGGCCGTCACTTTCCAAAATGAAACAGGTAACATTACCTATATTATGATGGTTAATGTACCTGTGATGCCCATTTCATGTCTTGCCCATGCTGCATTCTGTTCTTGTTAGCCAACAAGGAGCCGAAAGTTTACAACTGAGTCTTCAATCTTCATAGTGTGGCTGTAAAGGGGACAGAAGGACTTTAGAATGGATGCAGCTTCGTTTCTCTGTGGTGCTGTTGAAGCTGTTGAGAGAGACACCTGCATAATAACCAGCCAATATAGACGCTGATGCAATTTGCTAATGGAATGCTTTTCACGCAGAGACGGTCTGGAGCTGAAGACGGTTGGCTCATTAATGCTTTCCTTGCCATTCTGCAGGTGTTTAGCTGAAAGCATACAGCAACATCTCCTGGCCAGGAATGGCTATGGCAATGCATTCCAAGGAGGGTTTTTTAAGGGTTTTTAAAAAAGGAAATTGTATGCAAAGAACAGAGAAGTAAGCAAGCAAATGTGAATGAAAAGCCTGCAAAAGCATAATCTCCTCTGTGCAAAAACCAAATAATCCCTAGATGCATATTTACGTCATGCAACTAACCTATTAATATTTTCATTGGCTTCCTTAATCAGGAACAAAAACAGGAAATGGAATCCACATTTTGAAATATGGCTCGTCCATGACTTATGACCACAATTGAACCCCAAATTTCTGTTGCTAAGCATAACATTTGTTAAGTGAGGTTTACGATCTTTCGTTGCCACAGTTGTTAAGTGAATCATTGCAGTTGTTAAGTTAGTAACATGGTTGTTAAGTGAATCTGGCTTCCCCATTGACTTTGCTTGTCAGAAGGTCATAAAAGGTGATCACATGTCCCAAGTCACTGCAACTGTTATAAATACAGTATGAATCAATTGCCAAGCATCTAAACTTTTATCACATGACGATAGGGATGCTGCAATGGTAATAAATGTGAAAATTGGTCATAAATCACTTTTTCCAGTGCTGTTGTAACTTTGAACAGTCACTAAATGAACTATTGTAAGTCAAAGATTATCTGTAGTACCTTATTGAAATTTCACAGAAATAGAACACTTGTTCGAATATAGAAAGGCTGATGTGTAATAAAGAAGGAGTATTCGTCCAATCTCTGTAGCATCATTCTCTGTACAGTAGGGCTTTTAAAAAAACTTCAAGGAGTCCACGGACAAAAAGGTTCACTTGAAGTTCCTTTTTACTCATTGCATCTGGGTTGATGTAATTTTTTTACTCAGGTTGAAAAAAAATGTAACAAGCACCTATCAAGCTGATCACAGAATTAACAGAATAGTATAACCACACTTTGTACCTTACCATTAAAATAAAAATATATGCCAATAGTTTTCATGTACAAAGTATAGTCCTATTGCCAATTGTCATCTTTTTCAATTTTCATAAATGACTAGAAGCAAACAAAACTTGTTTGACATTAAGCCTCAATTCTGTCCTATTAAGTATTGCACAAATCAGACATTAATAGCATTCCAGAAGATCTGCATATAGAAAAGTATTGGTCAAGTTTTGTTTTATTTGGGTTACTAAATTTTAAAATTTGTCTTATTTTTCTAACATTTCATGTCAGCAAATTCAAATATATCATCAAGATCATCATCAAATTCTACAGAGATCAAACAATGACAGTCTGGATTTCAGTTTTGCAGATGTTAATTTGTTTTTATGTCATAAATATGAACCCGCTGCCAAGCATCTGAATTTTGATCATGTGACCATGGGGATAGTGCAACAGTTGTAAATGTGAAAAACAGTCATGTCATTTTTTTCAATGATGTTGTAACTTTGAATGGTCGCTAAATGAATTGTTGTAAATTGAGGACTACCTGCAAAAGCAGCTATTTTTGTTGATAAATTATTGGAGTAATTGATTTCACTTCCTTAGGACTGGGGTAGGGAGAAGTACTTTTTGTGGCTCAAATGCTGATTCCAATTCCAGAACATGAAGTCTGATTGTGATTAGCACCCTGCCAGGCGTTGCAGTCTCCATTCCTAAGATGTGCTTAGTAGCATTATTTCTCCACGGAGAAAAGAGGTTTGGGATTTCTTTCTTCCTTGTTCAAAAGCTTTAGAACTTCAAGTTAATGAGATTTTAAAAGGTGAGGAAAGGAGGGGAACTTACCACATTAGCAATGCTGACTATCCAGAACTTTAACCAAGATTGATTTAATTAGGCCAAGCTAGGAAAAGCTTGGGTTGCAAGTTGAGTAAATTGCAAGTTGAACAATGTAACCAATGGTTCAGTAAATGAAGTAGGTGCAGAAATAATTCTGGATCTGAAGTTGTATTTGATTTGGTTACTTACTTGAAGAGAAAACATAAATCTGAACATTTCAAACGCTGAATTATATTTTCAGTGCCAGTAAATGAGGCCTTTCCCCCTGAAAAGTTAGGACCGGAAAAGTATTCAATATCAATTTAAATTGTTCTATCTTGATCTCCAAACCATATAGTTCAACAGAACATAACAAACAACAGTGAATCTTTCAGGACCAAAGGTTGATTAATAGGATTGTTTTACGTACAATATATATCCAAAATCTGATAGCTCTTATTATGTATGTAATGACGCTGACAGTCCTCAAATATGTTTTGGATGATTAAGAGCAGATAAAAATACTGCTCTTTAATGAGCAAAAGACAAAAGTAGGATGATGCAACATTCTGTATGAGGCACTGATTGTTAATATTCAGAAGTGTATGTATTGTAGAACTGTGGAGTTGGAAAGGACTATGAGGATTTTCTACACTGTTTTTCTGCAGTGTGCAAAAAACAACAACACTTAAACCATTCTTGGGAGCTGATTGTCTGACCTCCAGAGTTGGACAAACCCAGTCCGTAGAATATTTCACTGCTGTACAGATTGTAACATCAGGAAGCTTTTCCTTACATTTAAATGCAATCTAGGCAGCTGCAACTTACAGTTACTATGACTATGATAATGCAAAGTAGCTCAACATCCCATGTGTAATTCTGGAAACAGTTCCTGATACAAGAAGAGTTCCCTTCTCTGATAAATTTACATGCCAGAGTGGTTCATATATCCCTATCAATCAGGCATAAAAAGTAATGAGGAAAGGAGAAATTCCATTGTTTGTAGGCTAATTTTACTAAAATGCAATTCCCATTTCATAAAGAAAGAAAGAAAGAAAGAAAGAAAGAAAGAAAGAAAGAAAGAAAGAAAGATGGAGCTGCAATTTCCTGTAGGTTGCAGTGCACTTTAACCACTTGAATAATACTTGGTAAAATACGCATAATAGAAAAAATATAGAGAAAAATAAGTTAATAAAACAGCAGGTAAAACTGCTTACATGAAAAGTTTAGAACCATTGAAAAACTGTACAATAATGCAATAATACAAACATTACAGACAAGTGCATGTAAAAATGTTTAAGATTGTTTATGCTGGCTTTTTATTTAAAGCCTGAAAACCAATGTGAAAATGGGATAAGATGCATTTAATACTGGAAATGTGAATAAAACTAGAGCTCTTATACAGAAAAAAAAATCCCTAGTTGCATTTGGCAAACACATGTTCCCTGAGTTTCCCACTCTTACTCCCTATAGCAGGAATTGGTAATAAGGTAATTACTGATATTTCTCTCTCTCTCTCTTTCCGTGTGTGTGTGAAAGAGAGAGAGAGAGAGAGAGAGAGAGAGAGAGAGAGAGAGAGAGAGAGAGAGAGAGAGGAGTGGTAGCATTGTACATAGAAGTTTTATTAATTTTTTTTTTATGCATGTAGATTCTAAGTGTGGTAATATAGACATTTAAATGGCTGCATATATATGTCACAAAAATTACTGATCTTGAATATGCCAAAGTTGGATCATCATTTGAGGGTGGGTAGGTGTATTTTTCCCTATGACATAAATTGATAAGTGGTGATTACATTTATCAAGGTAAATATTTCTGTTTTAATTAAAACAACTATAGTATAATCATTGTTTTTTAAAAAACCACCAAAATATTATTCTAGAAATAAATTCTGATTCCAAATCGGACAACAATCATCTATGTAGGATAATGGGCAAATGATGAAATATGTGTTGCATCAGAGTCGGCAACAATACAACAATATCCAATTGTGATCAAAGAGAGATAACATTATTTGATTTGAAACTGCAAACTGAAATTTCCCCAGTCTATTTAGCTGAACTGAACTGAACAAGTAAATCCAGACACAGTCAACAAAATGCAGTGCTATACAGTTAAGTCCCTTAAATTCTGTCTGTTTCAAGGTCCATTAACTCTATGAAATAGTGTTACTTGAATATGCCAAGTGTAGTTGCAAAAATACATTTTCCTCTGATAAATTGTAACTCAAGTTCAGGCTCCCAAACAGCAATTTTTCCCCCTTCTCAGAGGTGGGTTCCTACCAGTTCGGACCAGTTTTATAGAGTAGGTAGTAAGCCGCTGGTGACGTCATGGAGCCAGTTCTGATCCATGGATGCCGCCATCTTTTTTGGGGATTTTTTTTTGGGAGGGGGGATTTTTGTTTAAATTTTTAATGCTTTTTTTCATCTGCGCATTCACAGAAGCTGAGTTTCCGGCACTGCGCATGCATCGCCATCTTGTTTTCGGCCTTTTTCTTTGAATTTTTTTCTACTGTGCATGTGTGTGCCCACGAGGCTCACCCACAAGGCACGCCCACAAGGCGCGGGAAGCAGTGAACCAGCAGCGAGGTAAGTTAGAACCCACCTCTGCCCCTCCTCTATATTTTTAGAGCCCAAATTAGTTTGGCTACAGATTATGATTTCAACTTTTAAGTGAATAAATATTGCTATTGTGCTAAAACAGAAGATTTTGAACTAATGCAAAGAGGATTCTAAAACTACATTTCAGCATCGAGACCAGCACTTTAAGGCTAGTGAACATCCTAGGAATTTTGAGAACATATTTTGGGAACTCTTCCCAAAATGGCCACGAGAGATATCAGTAGTACCAACCTGCTAGAATATTTTCTGCCATTTCTGTCTCTTGATTTACTTCCTTCAGTATACTTCCTGTCATTCTTGTTTCTTTTTCTTTTTCTGGGCAAGTAGTCATCTTATTGAACGAACTATAGAGTTCAAATCACCCCTCATATTTTTGTTTCTCATGAAATCTTATTGAATCTGTTTTAGGCCCAACAGCATTTAAAGGTGATTCTGCAAGGAGGCACTTCTCAGCGTACTATACGTTTTGAAAAATATAACCATACAAGGCATGTTACTGGCTGCAGCGAGATGGCCGTGGTGAGTTGTCCTAAATCAGGGGTGTCAGACTTGTGGCCCGCAGGCCGGATGCGTCACATGCTAGGCACCCCCACTCCCACTCCCAGTTTAGCAAAGGGGAGGGGAAGTCGCGCTATGTCATGTGATAACAATGTGATGCCGCGGGTTTGACAGTCCTGTCCTAGATCTTGAAGATATTACAAAACAAATATTTTATTTATCAAATACAAAATGTTTGAGTTCTCCTTCTTTTTGAGCAAGCTAATTGTAGCAATAAAGAAGTAAATGCTAATCATCAGGTAGGTGGCAAGCTCTCCAATAGGTCACCAATCCTTACAATAATCCCCTTTTATGGGGTTTAAAGGATAATTCTATTATGGCATATGGGATTATGGCAGATTTTTCTATATTTCCCTTCTTTTGCTTCTTAGGGCTGAAAATGTTTAGGTCCAAGATTGAAGACAAATAGGATCTTTTCTACTAGCTGGTGAACTGTCAAGACTTTTGCATTTGTATCATAAGTAGGAAGTGTATTTAGTTTTGTTCACAGCTGCTCTATAAGTCATCTTTCCTCAATGTGTCATAGAACTTATTTAACGACATTGATCCTCACCATATCAATTATTTATATTATTCTGAACTATGGCTAACTTTAATACGGATGATTTGACACATGGTTCTATAAATATAATTTCATTTGAAAATATTTTCCTACTTTAGGCATAGGAATAATAGCTGCAATTACATTAAGAGGCGTTGAATATGGCCACTGGCATGCAATCTGTTTTAAACCTGTTTTAAAAGAGCAAAATAATAATTTTATTTTCCATATTGACCAAACGGAGCAAATCTTTGAAAGCAAGCAAGGCAGTTGGGAGCTAATGAGCAAGAAAGCAAATAGGAAGATAAGAGTTTTGCAAGGGAATTGGTGTATTTGTGGAGTTTGTTACATTTTTAATAAATTGTTGGGAGAATTGGATGAAGTTGTGGTGAGGCTTTTTGGGGGAAGGGGGCTGAATGAGCTATTTGTTTGCTCTTTTGCCCAACACATAGTATAAGCAGCAGGGAGGCTATAGCTTCAGTCGACTCGCTGATGAAGTGAATGGCTGGTAGGTTGTTGTGCATTCTCTGTCAATATGTCAAGTCCCAGTCAGCACTCTTAAGAAGAAGAAGAAGAGACACTTGAGAGTTCGCAATCAAAGCAAGCAATTAGAAAGGCAAACAGGAAAGTTTTGTGACATAGTGGGAGAAAGAACACTGACTTCCCACCTCCAGAGAGTAAGCATTAAAGTGACTTTAGATACTTGTGGGAGGAACTCAATGCCCCCAGTGCTGTAAAAATGTAATATATGGCTTTATAATATATGACAATTGTTAAAAAAAGAAAAAGAAAACCTTATTCCAAATAATACCTAGAATGAAGGTAGAAAGCCAGCAAGTGGCAAAGTGCTTTTTAGTTTATTGTAAAGACTATCAATATATATTGGGCATGAGTCAAGATTCACACTCAATGAGCTCCTGGCTTTGAGAAAGCAAGTTGGTGGAATAAGATATGCTTTAAAGTACTAGAGAGATATGTAGACATGATGTTCTTGCATGTAATAGATTCATTCCATTCATGCGATGATAGCTCCCTGGCTGTCTGAAGAACAGAGGTCTTGCGGTGAAGAACATTATTTTGAGGATTAGATTCCTATAGATGGAACCTAATCCTTGGTGTTCTTTCTTGGCTGACAGGTTTTTGTTATGCACAATTCAAGCATTAGAAACACAGGTATGTGAGTTTGTGACCTGTCTGTAGGTCTCACGATGGGTTTTTTTCTTGGTTGTAAACACCATACACCAGAGCTGTCAAACGTGCAGCCTGTGGACCAGATCCGTCACACACTGGCCATACCCACACTCGATTTAGTGAAGGGGTAAAAAGTTCTGATACATCATGTGACAACGCCATGATGACACAGGTTTGACACCCCTGCCATACACTGTTTTGCTTACTTGGTTGTAGACATCATACACTTTTTTGGATAAATTACTAGATGGTGTTGGGGAGGAGACAGTAGCTACAATTCAGAAAATATAGACCAAAAAAACCTGGAAATTCACTCTGGCTGCTATGAAACAGGCTGAAGTTCATGACTGCCAAGGTAAAATTCCTAGAAATGCTATAAATTCAAAGCATGAAAGCAACTAGTACGAAAGCTCAAAAGGTGGATGTCACTATTGGGGTATTTTTTTAAAAGGGCATAAATTGTTTATTGCAGGGATCACCAACCTTAGTGGCTAGGGAATTCTGGGAGTTGAAGTCCACAAATCTTAAAGTTGCCAAAGTTGGAGAGCCCTGGTTTATGCCATTATTTGAAAAAAGACATGATAATTCCATCCCAATGTTAGAAATCACTCAGAAAATATGGAGGATTACGAATGCCTTGTTGCAAATAAGACCATAAGTATAGTGCATAGAATAAAACATAATGGGATGACGAGAAGGTAAGGAATGTGGTCATTCTTGGATTCAAACTTCAAACAAAAGGCAGGAAGGGAACATCAGTGATCTTTATATCAAACAGGATACCAAATGTACTTGAAAGTCTAGAAGGGTTCCTCCATGGAATAACAGAATAACAGAGTTAGAAGGGACCTTGAAGATTCCATGCTCAAACAGGAAACCCTATAGCCGTGATGGTGAACCTATGGCATGCGTGCCAGAGGTGGCACACAGAGCCCTCTCTGTGGGCATGTGCGCCGTCGCCCTAGCTTAGCCAGCTAGTCATCGGGTTTCCAATGTGCGCATGCGCATCAGCCAGTGGGTTGTTGGGTTTCTGATGCTCTGGCGCATGCATCTTCCGGTTTGGACACTCTGTGCCTAAAATGTTTGCCATAGCTACCCTATAGCATTTCAGACAAATGGAATCACCATGGGTGGCAATATCTAATAAAAAATGGGAGTTAAATCTTGGAATGTGCTATCACTTGCATGATCAAGATTATCATGAGGTAAATCATGGAGATATGCAGACAAAAGGCTCTTGTCAGGGATTTCAATTATCCTCAATGAGAACTGGGTTCCTTCATGCTTAGACCACAACAAAGGAACCAGAGTTCTGATGGACTGTCTCTTAGAAGAGTGATCATGGAACCAACCCAGGGGTGGGTTCTAACTTACCTCACCGCCGTGCCACGTGGCCACGCCTTGTGGCCGCTCGTGCGCTTTGCACGTCTGCATAGTGTAAAAAAAATTACAAAAAAAGGAGAAAAACAAGATGGTGATGCATGCGCAGTGCTGGACACTCGGCTTCTGCGCATGCA
>JANHFT010007864.1:103524-124487 GCA_032467955.1 Pseudoxenodon macrops | reverse complement strand
TAATGTGCTGAAGCTGACCAGACTAAGGACGCTAGCCAGATGAATATCTGGTAGGCAGATTTTTTCCCCTATTTTCCTCCCCAAAAACTCAGGTGTGTCTTATACTCAGGTGCGGTACATCTGCACATATTCTTCTTTTTGCTTCTTCTTTTTTTAATATTATGGGGCATTAAATCCCCTTCCTAAGTCAAAACCAGAAGGGCATGAAAACAGACGGACCAAGGCCTTCCATAGTAGGTTGTTAAAAAACAGGTTGTTTAATTATAATGTTACCTGTTGGAATCACACGGACTATAATAAAGAAGGCAACAGCAAAAAGACAGGAATGAAGACAATAGGAAATTCAGCACACCAATATTCAGGAGGAAAAGGGGAGTTTGCCAGAAAGTTCTCAACCTTTCTGGGACTGGTGGCCCTTTGAAAATATGTTGCAGGTATTTTTGCTAAATGGTGTGAACTGTGGAGGATAGATGAGTTTTCCCATCCTCCGAACGGTAGCCACGAGGCATTTAATTAGCTACAAAGATCCTATTCACCAGAATGTTCCTTGCCATCCTTCTGGCCCTCAGTCTCACAGGAAATTATCTCCCGGCCCTGCATACCTTTGTTCTTTTTTCACAAGAAGCAAGCATCCTTTCCCTCTGGAAAAAAAAAAAGGAGGGGGGGGAAGAGCCCTCTCTGCTGCAGCTGCTCGTGTTTTGCTTTTCTAAGGAGGCTTCTAAGCCCAGTCTGGTAGATTGCTGTCTTTGGTTGCCAGGTTGTGGAGCCAAGATGTGGAGGGCATAGAGAATGGCCTTAAAGGACAGAGGGAAGATTTGTTACCAAGGCAACAATCAGCCTTGAGCTCATTCCAAGAGACAAACTTAAGAAAATGCTCCAGACAGACTCTCCCTAATTCACACAAAGATTAAAATAAGGGGGTTGGGGAGCACATTCAGAGTTGGAAGATTCTTTTCCTCTAGCTCTTCCAATAAAAGAAGTTTTAAACCAATATGGCTTTTGTTTTTTGGTCTGCTGTACATTTTAGAGCTGACATAAATGCAACGGAGAATTGAGAAAGTATCTGAACTATCCCGAGACAGACCACACATTACCAGCTAGCACTGAAGTTGTTAAGAACGTCTGGAGCTTTAATTCAGTCTTTGGTTTTCCCAAACCTACACAAGGAATGTTCTTGTTTCTGGTGTGTATCATTCAGTTTTGCATTCTTTTGCCAAAAAAAAAAAAATGTCTTCAATTTTCCTTTTTGATCACCCAGTTTGGGAGTTTTTTAAAATAACAATAGCAACAGATATGGCCCAATACTGTATAATATAAGAAACAAACATATTACAAACCATGATACAGTTGTCATTCTATCCTCAATTCCCTCAAGAAACTTTTCTGATAAAAGTTTCTTATGTTTTTCATGGATCACATATGTATTCCCACCCACCCCCGTGTGCATGTATGTGTGTAAAAAAGAGAAAAGGAACCCATCTCCCAAATGTTATTCTCCTTTTTAGATTCTTTTATTTTTATCATGATTTTGGATTGCTTTAATTTTGTTAGTGTTTGTCTTGAATTTGGAAAAAAAAAACTACATTTTTAAAAATTATTTTTTAAATTAAAAATTAAATTAATTCTCTTTCCCAGACCTGTAAGGCAGTTTTCTAAAGATACCAGATCTGGTGTGGAAAAATCTGAATGGCCATTAGACAGTAGCAAAGAGTTAGCGTTTGGTACTCTTTAATTTCTGCAGCTCAGATCTGGTTGTTTTAGATTTACTGATATTACAGCAGAAGACATTCTGCAAAACAGTTGGTACAGGAAGTATTTATTATATGAACCAAAACACTTCAAGTACTCACAATCCATTGTTGCTATGGTTCACTTTCATGGGTTTTGGTATTTTGTTATTGCTTGTTTATAAACTGAAAACGTCCAATTTATTGACATTGGATGATTCCTCTATGATTACTATTAAAAGTATAGTATTGTGATTTGAAATACTTGTGTCAAAGCGCCCTCTGGTGTATATGAAGAATCATATGTTTAATTTTTCTGAAAGAAAAAAAGGATGTGAATTTGACTTTATTCAGATATAACTCTCTGCGTTAAAAAGCCATTCTTCCTACTTGTAGTGGGAGAAGACAAATGGTAAACCAACTATATTCTAAAAGACATGCTCTGGAACACTTTGAATTTTGTTATTCTATATGTTTCAAGTTGAAAAGAGTTGCTGAGACAGTGTAAGCTAAAATTGGATAAAATCTCCCACTGCAAAATGAGAGGTTGCAGTAGTGTGTCAAGAACATATTTCAAATATACCTTTTTAGTTTAATGTTGCTATAGTCATAGGTTGCTTAGAAGTAACCACCAGTGCTTCTCATCTCCTTGTTACAAGGGATATCCCTTCTTTCTACTTACATATCATCTCCCTACTTTTGGTCATGCCATTATTATTACAAGGCAGAAGAGGACAATTGTGAGTTCTTCAGAAATTGAGACCCAAATGAAGCAACATTCTACATTAAACACCATCAGTAAAACATTTCAAGCAATTTACATGAAATCAAACATTCATCAATAAAGAACCTGTTTTGCTTGGCCATTTATCCTTTGAATCTGTAGCTGGATAGACATTAGTACTGTACTAGCAATAGCACTTAGACTTATGTACCGCTTCACTATCTAAGTAGTTTATATATTGCCCCGCCACAATCTGGGTCCTCGTTTTACCAACCTCGGAAGGGTGGAGGGCTGAATCAAACTTGACCCAATGAGAATCAAACTGCTGGCAGTTGGCAGCGTGCAATATTACATTTTAATCAATGCACTATATTAAGCACCAATGCCATTCAACTCAAAGTATGGACAGATTTGGTGGAGCAAAATGTGGAGAAAAGTGAACTGTTCTTTTGGAATGAAAGAAAAACTACTTTGAAACCTACCAAGGAAGGTTTATAGCAAAGAAATTTAAGTTTTGGGTCTTTCCCACTAACAGTTTTACTTTAATTTCAGCATTAATTAGGTGACAAGATGATTTTTTTCTCTCTTGCCAACGGTATGTAGATAACACATCTTTGGACAAAAGATTTTGCCATAGCAGATGATGTTATAATTACAGCAGCATAACCTGTACCTGTACCTAAGTCAGTGAATCTTTCTTTCCCTAGACTAGTGGCTCTAGATATTGTGGGAATACAGCTTGAGAATTCACAACCAGTGTAGTCGATGCCTGGGAATTTAACAATTTTCGACTGCACTGAGGAAATGAACAGCAGGCAAAAATGATGCAAAAACCTTACTGTGGCAAAATGAAATTCAGGCCCCAAGTGTGACTATGGTAATTGGTAAGTAAAACCTAGCACACCACTTTAGCAGTTTGGAGCAGCTTCTCCAATGAGTTTTAAGAAACAGCCATGTTTAATGAACAACACCTTCAAATTCTCAAACTATGGGAGTATGGGCATGGAATTATGAATTATGCAAGTTTTGTCATTAAGATGTTTAACAGATTAACAGAGTTGGAAGGGACATTGTAGATCATCTAGTCCAACCCTCCACCCAAACAGGAGACCCTACATCATTTCTGACAAATAGAAGTCCAGTCTCTTCTTGAAAGCCTCCAGTGATGAAGCTCCCACAACTTCGGAAGGCAGGCTGTTCCATTGGTTGATTTTACTCACTGTCAGAAAATTTCTCCTTATTTCTAGGTTGAATCTCTCCTTGATCAGTTTCCATCCATTATTCCTTGACTGGCCTTCGGGTGCCTTGGAAAATAGCTTGACCCCTTCCTCTCTGTGGCAGATATTCAAATATTGGAACACTGCTATCATGTCTCCCCTGGTCCTTCTCTTCATTAGACTAGCCATGCCCAGAATGCAAGTGTTCCTCAAAGCAAAAGAGCCTCCTGCCACTGGGATATGATAAAATTTAAAACTTCACATTATTTAACACTGTGCACCAATAAAAGAAACTGAGGCCACAGTCCAACGTATACAGTAGATGCCTGGATTCTATTGGAGTCAAATAGGTTTTAGTTTTAAGTAGGCTAGCACAGACTGATATTGTTAAAGTCTTCTCATTTCCCCCCTCCCATCCTTCCTGCCTCATATTTTCTCAGAGATCGCTTAGATACTGTTCTACGGCCAAGTGGAAGGTAAAATTTATTTTACATATTTAATAGCAGAGTCCAGAATAAATACAGGGACTGTTGTCAAATGGAGCATAGCTATTTTTTTAATTACATAACAGCTTTAATGCTTTGTCAAGATGGGGGGAAGTCACTGGACACACACAGAGATTGTTATTTTAGAGCTAAATTTGGGAGGAAAAAGTCAGAAAAGTTAGCTTGGAAAGTTTATTAGAACATGTGCATGATTCATCAGAACCATATTCGCATAGTGCTAAGTTTGTCCCATTTAAGTCAAATGAGTCTTGCAATAATATATATCTTACAAGCATTCTTCAAAATAACGTATTTTATTGCTACAATTAACTCTGATTTCAAATATCAGACTAGAACACAGATAAACAGCAGCACTTGCATGAGCTCTCTAGACTCAGATTTTAATTATACAGTCTAAGACTACTGGATCTGGGCTGCAAATATCCAAGAAGTGCTAAATGACAACAGCGAAATAAAGAAAAATCTTAACTCTCTGTTGCATCTAGCAGTTCCTTGGATGTTTGCAGGGGCAGAATACATAAAGTTAATAAAATGAATCAAATCCCCTAACCCTTTGCCTTTCTTTGGCTCTCCTGCTGCTTTTGAAATGATAAGTAATCTTTGTGCTTGAAAATTAATTTGTGTGGGTCTTTAAACACCTGAACATATTTAATAGGTTTTGAGAACATACACACATCTGTTTTCTAAAGCAACGCTTGAAAAGAAAAAAAAATCCAAAAGAGCCTTAAAAAACATAAATAGACATCTTGGAATACATTAACATTCTAATTATTTAGATTTTTTAAATTATTTATTTCCTGCCATTATTATTTTATAAATAATGAAGGCAAGGAACATACCTAATAGCCATTCCTTCTCCTACTTTCCCCCACAACCACTCTTTGAGGTAGGCTGGGCTGAGACAGTAACTACCCCAAAGTACACAGCTGGCTTTCATATCTACGGCGGCACTAGAACTCACAATTTCCTGGTTTCTAATCTGGTACCTTAACCACTAGGCCAAACTGACTATAACCTACACATTACCTACAGGTAATCCTTGGCTTATGATCACAATTGAGCCCAAAATTTCTGTTGATAATCAAGACAGTTGTAAAGTGATTATACAAACTTTCTTGCCACAATTGTTAAGTGAATCACTGTAGTTGTTAAATTAGTAATCGGGTTAAGTGAACCTGGCTTCCCCATTGACTTTGCTTGTCAGAGGATGGCAAAAGGGGATCACATGACTGCAACCATCATAAATACCTGCCAGTTGCCAAGTGTCCGAATTTTGATCATGTGACCATGGGGAGTTGCAATGCTTGTAAGTGTAAAAAACTGTCGTAAGTCACTTTTTCAGGGCTGTTATAACTTCGAATGGTCACTAAACAAATGGTTGTAAGTTGAGTACTACCTATATACTAATTATAACTATTTTCAATGTTAAAAAATGAAAATCTTCGAGTAATACATACAGGAATAAGCCAAACTGCTGAAAGTATAGCATTCTCAGCAAACTGCAATCAACAGATATAAATCTTATGTAGGGTGCCAACCAGTGGTGGTATGCTGTCGGTTCGCTCCGAATTGTGCGAACTGGTAGCAGCAACGGCAGGAGGCTCCGCCCACCAACCCAGATGTAATGCGCGACCTACTGTGCATGCGCTCACATTTGCGAACCGATAGCAAAGGTAAGTGAATACCATCCCTGGTACCAACAGAAAAGATCTATCTAGAGACCTAGACAGGTAAAGGAGACCCTGCAGATTTTACTCCACTAGTCGTTGTCAACTATAGAGGGCAGTGTTTGCTTGGGTCTTGAATCTGGGCCACCGGCTTTCCAGCTGACAAGCCCAGCATCTTAACCATTGAGCCACCACGCTGCCCATTTAGAGACCTATGAAAAGATATAAACAAATATCCAACACTAGTGGATATTTATATCCAACACCTCTTACCTTTTGTGGTTGTCCTCTTTTTACATTTCCTTCCACCTTTCCCAACATGAAAGCCTTCTCCAGAGAGCTAAAATTTCATGTATTGTGTCCAAAGTAAGATAATTTGACAGATGATTAATCTGTCCCAACCTGTGCCAGGAGCTCTTTGACCAGCTTTTGAGAGATATGGTTCATGGGAGTTAGTGCCCTCTACTGGGAAGTAAGGGGCATTGTAAACAACTTTGATTTGCACTAATTATTTCAGAGAAACTGTGTGCATCTCTTTTGGGAAGTTTATATTTACCCAGACACCTAAGAGGTATTAGTGCAAAGGTTAGTAAAGCAATAGAAAAAAAAGGTATAGAGAGTCCAGAAAGAGTGCACGGAAGAGCAACAAAGACGATTAGGAGTCAGGAGACTAAAACTATGATGAACTGTTGCACGAAATGGGTATGTCTAGTTTAATGAAAATAATGATTAGAGGTGACATGATAGCAGCATTCCAATATCTATGTGGCTGCCCCAAAGAAGAGGGGGCCAACCTATTCTCCAAAGTACCTAAAGACAGGACAAGAAGCAATGGATGGAAACTAATCGAGAGATCCAACCTAGAATAAGGAAAAATTTCCTGACAGTGAGAACAATTAATCAGTGGAACGACTTGCCTTCAGAAATTGTGAGTGCTCCAACATTGGCGGTTCTTAAGAAGAGATTGGACAACCATCTGTCTGAAATGGTGTAGGGTTTCCTGTTTGAGCAGGGGTTGGACTAGAAGACCTCCAAGGTCCCTTCCAACTCTGTTATTCTGCATTCTGTGCTTGCATAGCAGGGGAGATTTTACAAGACCTCAAGTCACAGCAACATTATCCCTCTCACACAGCACTCAACCATCACCTAGATAAACAAAATACATTTCCTATCTCTACCTAAGAATCCCACACCAGAAACATAAGGAGGACAAAACAAAAAAAAGAATATTCTCCCACTACTTTTATAGTAGTATCACACTACTATACTTCAAAACTAGTCCATTGATGATGTTACCTAGCTGGGACAGCAAATGTCTACAATCCAAACTTGGAGAATTGCCGTTATGCAACATATCCAACCCAAGTTACATGTACTCATTACCATCACAACCTGATCTTAATTGGTTTATCAGGAGGTGATAATTCCATTCCTCTTATGCAGGATTCTTGCAATAAATCTTAAAAAGATAGAAGATACGGTATACATATTGGATTGTGCTCTATAATATTTCTTATGGTTCTTATGGTTCCTGGAGTGTCATCTCCAAACAAAATCTTGGTATTGGGAATACTGGCAACTATCAGTACCATTAACTCATCTTTTCCAACTACGCTACATCTGAACCAAGAAAAAAAAGAGGGGAAACTTGTGTGTGTGTGTCCCCCTTGTTTGAGTGTGAAAGATAACAAACTTTGTCGCATAATTCTTTACCCTGCAAGGAGACCGCAATCATGCGAGTGAATACAGCAGGGACTGTGAATACTTTATTGTAATAGACAAAAAAGAATTCATCGGAATAAGCAGATGTTTTATAAAATTAGTACCCTTATTAGGGCAACTGTTGCCTCAGGAATAAAAAGTAGAACTGCCGTTCATTCAAAAAAAAAGATGGTTTATTGAAATAGAGCTACACTGTTGATGTTACTTGTGAATAGAAGACGGATTCTAGAACTGGTCTGTGACATCTTTGATATCTGACTTTGTTACAAGAGGCAGACTTGAATATCTTGCCAATTCTCAAGCTTTAGTGGGGATTTTCAAACAAATGTTCCAACTCCCAGCTGCCCCTTTTAATATCAGACTCATTTACATTAGAAGAATCCAGAGAATCCTCATCCGCTTCCCCTTCATCTCAACAGCCTCTTTCTCTTCTTCCTCCCTTGTTTGCTCTCTGCATCTGCAGGACTTTCCGGAGGATCTGGCATTATGAAACCGTCCGTCAATTTATAGTAGACAATTGTAGAGTCTGTTTCAACTATTGCCAGTGTGATAGAAAGTGGGGAATCAGGTTTTGCCTGCATTGTTTCTGTGCTTTTCATGATCTGTCTTAATCTGCAAAAAATGGAAGTAAGGAACAAAAGTCATCACTGATGCCCATCTCATTTAAATTTCATCTGAAAACAATCCAGCTTGTGCCCTGAATTAATCATGTCCACTGTCTGTTTCTAAAAGCTTTTGTGATTTTTTCCCCTCCAAGGATTGCATCTATTATAATGAAGACCTGCCAGAAAGCAAAGTTGGCAATTCTTATGCATCCCAATTCTAGAGATATTAAGGGGTTCCACGCTACCCAACCGTAATCTATAGCAAATCACCATTGTGCCAAAATGACATAATGCGAATGCTGCCACTACATACTGGAATCCTGACACCTGATGCAAGTGTATAGGTTGTGCCGTTTGCTTGATGACATTATCAGATACTCTAGGTCGGTGGGGGCGAACCTATGGCATACATGCCACAGGTAGCACAGGAAACCATATCTGAGGGTATGTGACGTGTTGCCCTATGTCAGCTGCAGCGCGCATGAAGCCTAGGAAGAGCGAAAAACATTACAATGGGCCAACCAGAAGTTCAGAGGCTTCAGTGAGGCCTGCATGCATGCACGAGGGGGGGGGTAGTGAGTGCATGCACAGGGCAAGGGCACTGCATAATGGGTGTGGGCATGCACGCGCATGCAAAAAGGTTAGCCACCACTGCTGTAGGTCATCATTTGGCTCCCTCCTGTGAAAACCTGTGTCAATACCTCTTGATACAGTTGCACTGTCAATGGCCATTTTAATGGGTTAATAACAACTTTGAAGGTAAGAAACCAGCTATTAGCCAAGATCATCAAATGGTTGCTATAAATGCCAATAGCAGGTAATGAACAATGTGAAAGTTGTATCTTTATGATAATTGTTTGGTTTTCTGGAAAAAAACTGGTTGACTTTCAGCCAAAAGAAGATGGAGGGTAGAGTTTCTTTACCTGAGATAACAGTGCTCTTCATATATTATGTTGCTTCATTCTACTAAGCCAGAAAGAGGTAGCCAATGGAACATCAGCTTGCTCCATTCCAGAACCATTAGAAGCCTAAATGACACGAAGTGGGGAAGGTCTAAGCCATGCTCTCCCCAGCAACTGCAGACACCACAATTGAGCACAGAGCTCTTTCCTGCTGCCATTAACAGAGGGTGTCCAACCATTAGATCCCTAATACCATCTCTTTGTGTTTTGAACTAACATGAGCATGTATGGTGTGATTCAAATCAGAAGCCTGGTGTGTAGGAAATGAAAGTTTAAATCTTTCCTCTTCCTGTCCCTGTTGTTTATCATGTAAATCTCTTATGCTTATAGTAATTAAAAAGTCATGAAAAATCCTGCATGATGGAAACTTCCTCAAGAAAGAAATTAATTTGGAGTCTCAAAGGTGCTTTTTCAAGAGGCAACTGGACTTTCTGATTTTTCTTTGAAGACGTTTCACTTCTCATCCAAGAAGCTTCAACCATGACCTGGATGACTGAGAATCTCCATAAATGTTTAATTACCGGTAATTGGGAGGGGGTGTTTTTTTGGTACACTGTGATTATAATCCAGAGTGACAAAAACTTTCTTCAAACATTATAAGAAATGAAAAAAACAAGTTCTGGTCTTAGTATAAGTTGCTATTTTAACCCATGCGTTCACACATAACAGTGTTATATTAACCTCTTTCACTTCATATTGATTATTTGTTCCTCTTAGTTATTTCAGTAAACTTGTACAGTGTAGATCTCAAAAGCTGAGATGGGTATTTGGAAAGGAATGAAAAGGTAGCAATGACAAACCACTTACATGCTATCCAAAGAAGCTGCATGGATGTGACCATGAAGTCACCAAGTCAATTCATCCTTGGACATTCTCATCAAATTCTGCCAAGCTTTTAATTTAGGGGTGGGAAACCTACAAACCTCTGCACTTTTGCTGAACTATGCTACCCAAATGCCCTTCACTATTGACCATACCCCCTGGTGTCCAGTGTCAGTATCAGAAATCAAATCTATCATTCGATCTTGCCAAAATGGCAAGAATCAGCTCATTCCCTTACAGATAATCTTCGACTTATTCATTCATTTAGTAACCATTCAAAGTTACAATGGCACTGAAAAAGTGACTTATGACCGTTTTTCACACACACAACCATTGCAGCATCCCTGTGATCAAAATGGTCATAGGTCATGCAATAGGTGATAGGTCAGGTGATCAAAATTCAGACACTTGTCAACTGGCTCATATTTATGATGGTTGTAGTGTCCCAGAGTCATGTAATCCCCTTTTGAGACCTTCTGACAAGCAAAGTCAACAAGGAAGCCTGACTCACTTTACTAACAGTTAGTAACTGTGTTACTAACAACTGCAGTGAGTCATTTAACAACTGTGGCAAGATAGGTCATAAAATGGGGCAAAGCTCACTTAACAAATGTCTCCCTTAGCAACAGAAATTTTGGTCTCAATTGTGATGTATTTTCCATCCTTTCTCATTTCCACCAAGTCTTATCCACATAAGTCACCGGCATTCATATAGTCATGAGTGTTCCCTTTGAATTCCTAACTTCAATGCCCCATTCTATGCCCCACCGCAGTTATTTAAATGCAGGCATATTCTTTTTTATAACTGTGAAGTTAAGCAAAGATGTCATTGTTATTTCACCTGAAACAGGAATGTGCGAGGTGACTGTCTACATACTACTCTCTGCTGGTTATGATTTATGTGAATATCCTGTAAGGGAAGTTATCTCTAGGCACTAAGGAAGTCAGCATTTCTGACACCCTCAGGCATCACTGCTGGGGCGGAATTCATTCTACAAAGGTTATTTGTGAAAGGAACAGAGAAAGGAATCAGACTGTGAAGCTCTTTATCTGTAAATACACTGAAAGCATTGTATGGCGCAACTGCCATGAATGGGGATTTTGACAAGCTCTGGGTTGAACCAGCAGAACAATGCAGAGACTGGGCAAGCTGATTTTCTACTTGAAAAGGCCTGTAGGGCCAAAAATGGAACGTCCCAGTGGGAAAGAGGGAAATGGGATACGTATTTCCACATTACCTGCACCTTCATTACTTCCTGAGTTTATTATTAAATGAACATCATTGGTAGATTTATGAGAAAGGGTTAACATTGTTGACATTAAGAGATGTTCCTATCAATCTACTTATATATATTAGAATAATGTTACATTGAATTATGTTCTAAATCTCAGAAATTTGATTGCTTTTAGGGAACGTTGGTTGTATTAAATATGGGAAATTTCTAAGAGAATAATTTTGTGAAATGGGAAGAGCACTATTATGCCAGGTAGTAAGAACTGGATGTATACTCATCCCATCTCGTTTAAAAAATAATAAAATGATTGTTTATCTTTGGCGTGGTCTCGTGATATTTTATAACAATGTTTATTTCTTTTTAATCTGAAATATTCATATCTTATTTAATACTAGTTATACATGGCATGTCTAGATTATTCATTTTTTAAATTTTCCTTGTTTTTTTGTTTAGAATTATAGTAATTATGTTCTTTACTTTTATTTACAGTTTGATTGCGAATATGTTTTAATTAGTTGGGGATATTTTTTGTATTTTTAAAAAACTTGTAATAAATTTTTTTTTTTTAAATATCTGCATTTTCTCACACTCATCTGAAGATTAGCCCCAATTGCTTTGGATGTAGCAATTTTACTAACAGCAAAGGAGAGAACAGGAATGAAAAAGCCTATTAAAAGACCACTTTTATTATTTACTTTTGAAAATAAAGTCAACTAGAACCTTTCTACTCATCCTCTCACATATCACCTCTCAATTACTAGAAGGTTCAAGTACCACATTAAAGTTTACAAATCTGTTTTGTAGGGATAACTTTTCCACCTGCACATGTTGTAAAGGTGTTCTGTATGCTGGGTACTCAATGAGTATATTAAGAAAATCTGATAGATTTGTTGCTTTTTCCTTTTTCTCTCCAACCCATAAAAGGAAAGGGTAGTGCTGGTATGAGTAAACTCCCCTTCTTTGTTATCCGTACTTGGTGAGGGGAGAGGATAGGATAGGAAGGAAGGAAGCCAATATATTGAGAAAAGCTGCTTAAAAGCTAGAAGTAGCTAACAAATGAGGAAGGAAAATATTTGGCAAGACAGAAGGCCAAGCGGACTGGCTTTTCTGGAAACTGCACCCCATCACAACCAGCAGAGATCAGTTTGGGAAAGGCTGCTCCAAGGTCTTATGAAGCAACACAAAGCAAAATTGTAATATATAAACAATCTTGAGCATGGCTAAACTATATTTTGCTTAGCCGGTGATAGTATTCCTGCTCCAGAATGAAATAAGAAAATATTTCCCGAGACACCGTCATACCACTATGAGTTCTCAGAGATCTTCCATTTAGATCAAGTGTGACATAACTGCAAAAATAAACAAATAATACAACGCCAGCCCTCTGCAGATACGCACCTGTCATGGCTGAATGATACCTGGGCAGGAGTTGGCACCACTACTTGCAAAGGCTCGTTTTCTTTCTCACGTCCATGGAGACACACCAGCTGGAGCTCTGTTAGCCCAGTGAAGGATACCTCATGCCAGTTCCTAACTGAAAGATGTAGCAGAGAATAACAAAAACCAGAATGAACTATGAAAGTGTTATGATAACGTTTCCATTGAAGGAACTCCATGTTCTAGCCAGCATTTATACAATGAGGTACCAAGGTCTTACATGCCTCAAGATATGGATTAGTTACATCTGCCTCGCTGCCTTCCCTCAATTGCATTTGTTTTTGTTTTTTTCTCTTTAATTTCACAACAACTTTTGGAAAAAGGTAGTCCAATTTAGTAAACTAAATCAATCCAAACACAAAGGTTTGGTAGGCGTTTTTGCTGACTATACCTAGAGAATAGGAACCTGTGGCCCTCCACATACTGGTAATTGACCTCTCCTAGCACCCTTCCCAATTTGCTATGTGGGCTAGAGATACTAGAAATAGTTTAGCAACATCGGGAAGCCACAGAATCCCTTCATCATGACTATGTTGATGTCAGAGAATTTGCAGGGGTACCCTCTGCCCCTAAAAGTGCTAATTATATATAATTATATGTGATTGCATGCTATGGCAAACTCAAGTAATCCGAACTGTGCATGTGCTATAGGGTGATAATCCCAACACATCAAGTGGACATCAGTCAGTGGCCATAGAGCATATTGTGTTCCACCCATTGGGTGCATAGTGAATGGGTGAGCACTATGTACCCTGTTTCCCTGAAAATAAGACCTCCCCGAATAATAAGCCAAATCAGGCTTTTGAACGCATGTGCTAAAATAAGCCATCCCCTAAAAATAAGATCCCCCCAAAACAGCAGCAGCCATGAGGTGACCACACTCGCCGCCTCCTGCACCTCAAAAATAATAAGACCTCCCCTAAAATAAGGCCAACCACTTATTTCAGGGTTCAAAAGAAAATACGGTAAGATCCTGTCTTATTTTCGGGAAAACACGGGATGTATACTTGACATCATATTGTTCATGACATTAATACATAATTGTAGTAGGCAATTCTTCAGAGGCAGTCTTAAAGCCTAACAGACTCCTTTAAGAGCAATACAAACAGGGTAACGTAAAAGAGAGCCTGCAGATTTCATTCATTTCCGTAGTCATGTGGCCAGCAGGATATCACAAAGCACTGTTACCATCCCACTGACATGATACCTATTTATCTACTCACTTTTGCATGCTTTCAAACTGCTAGGTTGGCAGGAGCTGATGTAAGGACAGGCTCACCCATCACATGGCGCTCAGGTATCGAACCTGGGCTGCCAACTTTCCAGGTACCAAGCCCAGCGTCTCAACTGCTGATCCCCTGCACCACCTCATATAAGCAGGGAAGCACATACTAATACTTTTTCTCCAACTCACAAGCAAAGGCACTTAAAGCTAGTGGACACCCCAACTACTCCAATTTCCAATATCTCCCCTACTTTTAACACAGGGAAGCAACCTTCACAGGAATGTAGTTTGTGTGTATGTAGGTTCACTTGTATATGCAGTGTTAAGATTTGTCCAGGGAATGTAAAGTTGGGAGAAATCTAGGGATTTCATGAATCACATGAAAATTATTCTTGACATTTGTAAATATTGTGCATATCATAGCACTTACAGACACACACACACACAAATCTTACAGGTTACCCTTTAAGGTATCTCTACTAACTTACCTTCTAGAAGGTCCAAGTAAACTAAGAAAGCGGCATATACCCCTTTGCTGTCAGCCACTTCCAATGACATCATTTTTGTAAACTGAAACAGACAACGGAGAGCAATAGATGTAAAAGCTATTAACAGAGTTCTCGTAAATGATAGTCTATGCAACAAAACCCAAACAGAATTGTATCTACAATCCCTGAAAGTATTTTCCCATCAACCGCAGAGGGTTTTCTTTTGGCAGAACTCCAAGAAAAAACACAACACACGTTCTTTCAAAAAATGGGGGGAGGGGTGGGGGAAAGGCCAGTGAAAATATTTAACGCTAGATGTAGTCTGTTAAAAGATTTACAGATTGTGTTTTAAATGCCAATAAAACTATCCTCCAAAAACTGCAGCCGCAGGGAATAATTTATTGTAGCAGCACCGATGGTTCATAAAACAGGTCTAGTTCTGTTCTGTCTTAAGCTTCTGGACTGGAACTGATTTATTTCTGTATTTTGCTTAGCACCTGGCACAGGAAGAGGTTATAGACAATTGTGCCAGAATCCAGACATGGAAGGATTGGGCCCAAGGTGAGTGTGTGTCTCTTGTTAACTGGAGATGTGGGCCATTACTGGAACCTAAGCAACATCTGGAGCTCAAAATCTGGAGCAGGAAACCAGACAAAAGTGTGAACTCAGTATATTATTGTTAGAAGGAAGGAGTATTTATGTATACAGGTAATCCTCAACTTAGGACCACAATTGAGCCCAACATTTATGTTGCTAAGTGAGAAATTTGTTAAGTGGGTTTTGCCCCATTTTACAATTTTTCTTGCCACAGTTGTTTAGTGAATCACTGCAGTTGTTAAATTAGTAACATGGTAAAATGAATCTGGTTTCCCCACTGACTTTGCTTTAGAAGGTCGCAAAAGGTGGGTCACATGAACCCAGGACACTGCATCCGTCATAAATGTGAGTCAGTTGTCAAGCAGCCAAATGTAAATCATGTGACCATGAGGATACTACAAGTCGTAAGTGTGAAAAATGGTCATAAGTCCCTCTTTTCAATGCCACTGTAACTTTGAACAGTCACTAAGTGGCCTGTTATAAGTCAAAAACTACTTGTATTTTCCATTGTGAGTAACAACGGCGGGGGGGACTCTAAAACGTTAAATGTCAAAGTACTTAAATTAGTAATACCATCATAGTTTTCTTGTTGCTCATGCCAATAGGGAATAGAGGAATGAGCCTTTTATTACTGCTGTTGATTTCATGATGATGACATCCAGAGGTTTCCCACAAGCTGCCCATCAGAGGGGCCAAGATTGTCACATCTTATTTTCTTTTGACATGCATGCATAATTCAAAATAAATTGCCAGATTCAGATCCAGCCGATCCGAATTGTATATAAATATCTAACAACAGCCTTGCTAATTTTACCCATATCTGGCACAGTTTAAAGCTTCAACCAATTTTTAAAGAAAAAAATATTCCGTGTCTTAAAAATTTAGTCTAAAAACAATTCAATTACAAGGCTTTTATTTTATAAGCTTCAACAGACTAATGCATTCCTATCTCTCAGATTATTTGTGTTATAAAAACAGCAAAATAAGTGCCCTTTCAACAGAGCAAAAGACCTAAGAAGGGGTTATTATGGTAATACAACAGATCATGGGAGTTCTGTATTCTGTCAAAAATCTGTGTGTTAATCTAAATTCATAAACAGAAGTATTCTCAAGGGCTCCGAACTTACCTATGCATAACCTTAAAAACACTTGTTATAAATACATGTTTGTTTTTCAATTTATAATTTCACTGAAGAATTGTTAACAGTAAAAACAACAAAAGAAAATAAAGAAAAATAGTAGAAAAAATAAATTATAAGAAAGCAGCTTCTGATCATCTTGACAGCTATAAATGCATTTATATTTTGCCCCCTCTCTAAAATCACATCATAATTTTCTTCTTTCCATAAGCTACCCTTTCTAATCTTCAGACCATAAATCTCAAGTTCATTTTTCTTTTTTCAGCAAAAACTCCACAAAGCATTTGCAGTCATTAATAAATGTTGTGGTTGATCACTCTCAAATCAAACAAGTTAATTTTGCCATCTCTGCTAGTTATGTCATCTTCACCAACCATTCTTCATTCTGGGTATTTCACAGTCTTTCCAATTTTGCATGTACAGTATTGCATCAGTATCATATACTATATAAACGTAATCTTCTGTGGCTCGTTTCATTTACTGTCCATTAATCCCACGAAAAGCTCAGGTTTCAATTGAATGTTTTGTCTTTAAATTGCAATCTTTTTAACTATATATCTTTCCACTGTTCCATCAATGTCTCTTTTTGTATCTCACTAGGTTTGTTAATTTCCTATTACAATTATCGGTGTCTTTTGTGAAGTGTAAATTGATTTTATCCATTTGATAAAATTATCATGAAAGTCCATATCCTCCAAAATTTTAAGCACGAAAGTCCTGTTCAAATTGTCAAAAAATAATTGTTTTTTTGCAATTTATGAACTTATCTAAACTAAACCTGAAGGTCTCAAATAACTTTGGCAGCTTACAACTAAAAAATACATCCCATTATACAAATGAATATAACTGACCAGAAACAAAATACCAGAAGAAAACAAAAATAAACCAGACCAAAGCAACACAAAATGTAGGGAAAGTCACTATGTCACCAAGATCTGGGAAAACAACCTGGACTTCATTAATTTCCTGAAGATTATAAGGATGGGAGGTAGCCAAATGGGGAGGAGACCATTCTAGAAGGCAGGGACTGCAATAAAGAGAATAACTTATCCCCTAAAAATGCCCCTGAGAAGTAATGAAAACAATCTCCTCTGACTTGGACTGAACTATTCGAAAAAGAGGGCCTTCTAGAAAAGATCCATATCATATCATTATAGTGAAGGGATGAGAATGTTTTTATGTTTTTTGTCCTACTAAACCCTTGGCTTGAGATCAGCATTTCTTCTCCTTCATTCTTACATGCACCTGAAATGCAAACCCTCTGTCAACCAATTCCATTGATTTCTTCTTATGGAACAACCAATTTTCACAACAAAAAAACACTGTTTATTTTTTAGACTGGCAATTGGTAAATAGTTGTTTTTTTTAAAAAAAATGCTCCAGAATATTTTTCTCCTCTTTTAATATCTTCTTCCTTAATTCTTATTCATCATCTTCATGACAATAAATTACAGATAAGTTTATTGGCACATGGCCATGATACAGCACATTAGTTCCTTTTTCCCTCCCTCCAGGCTTGGTCACATTTAACACATGGTCAAGTATCAATTCTGGGGAGTTGTTTTCCTCTGCTTTTGGTATCTGCCATCACTTCAGGAGGACTGGACAAAGATTACAGTCTTTAAAATAAAACATTTGTCCTCAGGGATAACGTTTGGTGTGGTCAAGCTCACCCAGCTCCAAAATCCATCTCTGCACATTTATTCCTTTATTTTCCTCTTTGCTGCAGACTGAGAAACATCGAGTGACCATTTCAAGTTTGCATTGATCAAGAGTCCAACGTAAAACAATTTATTTTTCATTTACTTTACGTTTTAAACTTTCGTGCAGGATTCTACTTATGGTACATACACACCATCTTTGTCCTAAGACAGTATGCTATTGTTATACCTTGTACTTTAACTTCTTTAAGGTGGCTTAAGACATTATTAGTCATCAAATACAAAAACAGTTCACCCTTTTCAACACTATATTTCTACATTTTATTTTAGCATCCTTGGAGTTGTCGAGCTGCAGCTCTGGGCTTTACGATAAACGAATAAGGCATTTCCTAGGAATTTTAACGAGATGCCTACTTTGCTAGAGATACCGGTAGATGAGCAAGCCAGGTATCAGAAGGGAGATTTTCTGTTTCCCCGGTTCTTTTTCCATTACCGTAGGATGAGTAGTCAACCAATCCTCTCGAAGGACCCATTTCTCGGTCTTTGAGGCTTCCTCCCCCTGACCGAAAAACCCGGAGCATCCAGCGACCGAATCTCCCTCTTCATTTGCTCCGTCTCCGCAGTCGCTCTCCGATTTTTCCATTCCCAATTCGCGTGTCATTCAGCTTCGTTCCGGTTGGTGTTTCAACAAAATAGTTCCTCCGCCAAACTTTTTAAACGAGCTTTAGGGTTCCTCTTTTCAGCAAGCAAACGTATCGTTCCTAAGAATAATTGCTTTCTTATCTCTTTCTCATTTTTTAATTTCTTCTTGCAGATTCCGATTCTTTTTTTAAAAAAAAACCTTCTTTAGCAGCTCTTGGTTTGCAAGACACTAATATTTTTGAGACAACAGAGAATGAGATAAATCTATGTACCTCAAATGCATTAGAATTAGAATTTCTTCTTTACAGCTTTTTCTATTGATCTGTCTGGGAACATATTTATTAATGCTGTTAATACTAAATCAAATCAAATGCCTTACAATTGTAAGACTGAACGTAAGGCTTATATGTTTAATTCAAATTTAATGTATACATCAATTTATTTACATCAACTAAAGAACATCAATCAATGGGTGTGGCTTGGTGGGTGTGGTATGATTTGGTGGGCATGGCTTGGTGGCCTGGCAGGGGAAGGATACTGTAAAATCTCCATTCCCTCCCCACTCCAGAGGAAGGATACTGCAAAATCCCCATTTCCTCCCGATCAATTGGGACTTGGGAGGCAGGGAATAGATGGGGCAGGGCCAGTCAGAGGTATTTACCGGTTCTCCGAACTACTCAAAATTTCTACTACCGGTTCTCCAGAACTGGTCAGAAGCTGCTGAATACCACATCTGACATCAATGTAAAAATCTAACAGAAAATATTTTTTTTAAAACTCTAGGAGTTATAGATCTTTTGCTATTATTATCCTTATAACATTTCTATCATTGAATCTAAATTGTATTTTTCTTCAATAGAAATTGGAAGATTAAATCTGTCTGGAAACAATTTGGGATCTTCTCTGAGTTCAACTAGAGGAAAAAGTAATAAATAAAGAACATCTGTTCATTCTTTCATTACTTCTTTTACAAGAATGGAAACTGAGTGTTCAGTTATTTCAATTCTGTGTTACAAGTATGAAATTCTAGAAGTATAGTCTTATTAAGTGCTTCCTAAAATTATTCTTATCAATGGAAATACTGAAAAGACTGTTGTGTTTCCAGAGAATATTAATTAAAAACATCGTACAGATTTGATAAAATTAAATTCTACTTGGTGAAAAATGGGTCCTTCATATATTTAAATGCACTGCTACTTGTAGGAACTATTATATTTGAGATGTTTAGTGATCTGAATCTCAGTGTCTTAACAATTTGGCTGGACTTTGCTAAACTATAATAAGATTAATTTTAGCTTAATATGTAATGGATACAGGTATTCTGTATAAGCCATGATTTTATGATTTAACACATAGAAATCAAGCCATTTGTGCCTTAGTCAATATATTATGATTAAGTGAATCATGACTTAATATTTTTATGAGCTCTCTTTATTTAGTATACAATGGGTCAGGGGTAAAATTCAAAATGTTTCCCTACCGGTTCTGGGGGAATGGCTTGGTGGTGTGGCAGGGCAAGGATACTGCAAAATCTCAATTTCCACCCCACTCTGGGTCCAGCCAGAGGTGGTATTTGCTGGTTCTCTGAACTACTCAAAATTTCTCTTACCCATTCTCCAGAACCTGCTGAATTTCACCCCTGTCATGTTAAATTATATTTACTTGAGAACAACTGAGGCTTAATGGCAGTGCTAAAATTTGCTGCAGTGGAACCTAATTTCAATAAATAACAATAGTAATAGCACTTACACTTTTATACTGCTTCACTATGCTTCACAGCCCTCTCTAAGCGGTTTACAGAGTCAGCGTTGCCCTCAACAATCTGAGTCCCCATTTTACCTACCTTAGAAAGATGGAAGGCTGAGTCAACCTTGAGCCAGTCAGGATTGAACTCCTGGAGTGAGCAGTGTATCCTTTAGAACTGCATTCTAACCACTGCGTCACTGCGGCTGGGCTTCAAACGGAATATTTGAGGATAAAAGAATAGCTGGGGTACAATATAATAAAATCTGCACTACCTATGCTGCTGTAACATTGGTAACTTCCCCCAATACATCAAGTTTTCTGGAACTTGTTCTTATTAGTCTTAACGGTGAGGAATAGAAGAGATCATATTGTTATGTAATTTTTTTTGAACTTTCTATATAAATTAGAAAAAAACCTCATATTAAACATATACTGAGGATACTGATTTAAAATTGCCTGAATATGTCTTTGGTTTCCATCCTATTCTTCCTCTGGCAGACTGGATGGATTTTTAATATTGCAGCAGTTGTCATACTATTGAAGGAAGTTAGCATTCCTCCTGGAGGAATGAAATACTTTAGGATATACTAAAAAGGCAGAATATTTACCCTAAATGAGAAGTAGAAACTCACAGTAGCATAAATTCAGCCCCCCCCTTGTTATACATTCTTTAGACAGCCATATTAGGAATTGCCCAAATCCCTTTCATGTAATGAAAGTTTGGCTCAGCCAAACTTGAACTCGAAACACAGCCTACAGTGTTTCCCCTGCATGGCCCCATGGGAGTCTGACAACCAATCAGAATACAAGCTCAAAGACAATGCCCAACAGAGGGCATAAA
>JANHFT010007864.1:92581-103424 GCA_032467955.1 Pseudoxenodon macrops | reverse complement strand
TTATATCTGAATTTAGATGGACATTTCTTCCAACACTTCACAAATGAAGATGATCTAGATCATCTTCATTTAACGACCCCTATTTATGTATTCTAGATAATTTAAAGAAAAAAACCTTTTTGTTTGCTGTTTTTGGTTCACTTGTTTGAATTAAGCAAAGGTAGAAGTTGTCCAGTTGCTGCTAACATAACTGAATTTGGGTAGCCCATTTCTGCTTCAGTCCAATGACAATGTGCACTTGGGTCAATTAAATTTTATAGGCTGTCTAAATGCATATCCTGGAGCTGTATCCTAGAGATTTTGTGAGCGATCAGTTCTAGTGGATGCATGCGATTGCTAGGAGATGGTTAAGCGAGTTTCTAAATTGTGAGAAGACTTCATCAAGTGGAATAGCATTATTCCTAGGTGAGCGTTGTCATACCTGTGTTGCATACTACTGAGTAATGAGAAGCTTGGGAAGCAAATTTGTCTGAGATTCAATTTCCTGTGAATCAGATCACAGATGGTTTCCAGGCAGAGAAGAAGATGAGGGACTACTTGCAGAAATACACAAACACTGTAGATTATCCTTCTGTTTTCTTTTCTCACTTCAGACAAAAGCGTATCATATGTCATTGGCAAAGGAAGGGGGAAATTGTGTATATTTTATTTTCTCTCTTCATACGTTTGTATTAAATATTAACGCCACTGCATTAGAAAGATATCGGTGGGACGCCTTTCAGGCAGAACATCAGAAAGCTGGGGAGAGTACGGTTTCCCTTCCCATATGGTTTTTTAATTAAAAAAAAGCATTATAATTCAAGACGACCATTGTACCACCTGACCTTTATTGGAATGAAATATATACATAAATGAATACATGAAAAGCTCTTCAGGACTTCCAAAACGATTGCATCAATCTGCTAGCCAGATGCCTGGGATGGTCCATGGGATGGCTCGTTATTGGTCGGTACCGATTAGCATTATGCCCGGGACCTTGGGGCGACTGCGGAGAGAAAGGAAAGGAAGAATGAGAAAGCACGCATTGTTTGTTTTGATTTGCGCCAAGAGTTAGCGAGGAGCTCAGGATTGGCTACAGGTTTGCCGCCGCCACCAATCCGTCTTTAGCAAAAGCAGAACTCCCCCCCCCACCTCCCTCGAGCAAATAATTAAAAGAAAGGGGGGGGGGAGAAGAAGCGCCTCTTAGTTGGAGCGTCTCTCTCGCCTCTCTTTCCTGTGCAGCCGGACCCGCAGGTACGCCGGGAGCTCTTTGCTTCTCCTGTCGCCGTAACAGCCGGGTCCGTAAGAAGCGGCTTCTGTGGCTCGGTCCAAAATTACGACCCCCGCGAAAAATGGCTGCGATCCCGGCTTTCTCCGCCGCCACCGCCGCTTCGTTGCGCCGCCGGCTCCTGCTCTTGCTTCTGCTTCATTTCCCTTTCGCGCTCTGGCTGAAGGGAACCGGCTGTGTCGCCGGCACACCGGAGGAAGCGGCGGCGATGCCCAATTCGTCCCCATTGCCGGAATCCGCCTTGCAGAAGCCCACCGTCTTCTTGGCCATCCTCGCCAGGAACGCTGCCCGCTCCTTGCCCCATTTCCTCGGCTGTCTGGAGAGGCTGCGGTACCCGAAGCACCGAATCGCCATCTGGTAAGGTTGCCAAAAAGCGGCCGCCGGAGAAGAATCGGATAGGGATTCAGTGGAGATCAGGGGCGAGCGGGGAGGTGGTGGGAGGCTTGTTTGAAGGCATCGTGTGGGGATTCTTTCTCCCAATTTCCAGATACTTAGTCACAAGGTGCAAGCGAACTGATGCCACGTGTGTGTCAGGTGTGGTTGCTAACTGATGGGGGGTGAGAGGGAAGAGACAGTCTACTTCTTTAAAGTAGAAGTACTTAAAGTACTTAAAGTAGACTTAGTCTACCTCTTGTTCAGAATCTTCTAATTAAGTTTTTAAGGGCACGGAGTTAAAGTGAGATAATAATGATCCCTGATAGTATAGTGGCAAAAAGAATAAGGGAACATCCATGGTTTGAATAAAACATGTAAAAGGTAAATAGGTTGTGTAAATAAAGGGAGGAGATAAGACAGATTTATGAAGCACCTTTTAATATAATCTGCCAATATTGTTAGACTCTGCTTTTTAGATAGTGACTGTTCCCTACAATGTTGGTTGGTCGGTTGGTCGGTCGGGTCTGTCTCTCTGTCTGTCTACCTACCTACCTACCATCATCTATCTAATTTTAGCAAACATATAGAGATAGAGATAGATAGAGATAGATAGATAGATAGATAGATAGATAGATTGCAAGAGGACTGTAATGCCAGTTTATACCCGATTTAAGGAGACCAGATGGGAATGTCTTTTGTATGATTGGAGACAAGAAGTGATCTCTTCAACCCCCACCCCACTTCCCAAACATGACATTAAGTTATGGCTGCCTGCATTTGAAATGCCCCCAGGAAAGGTATTTGTGAAGGAAGACTGGAGGAGCTTCTGGGGGCTGCTGAAAGGCAGTTTGGCAGCCTGTGGATAAAAAATTGCTGCTGAATCCAGCTACTCAGGAATGATAATACAGGAAATTATCCCCTTAGGGGGAATACCTGGTTGGATCTGCTCTTAAGTTTTAGGCTTTCCCAGTTGCTGCTATATGAAGAGTTTTCTCGGATTCAATTTAATGGTGTACGTGCACATACACTACAAAAAGAAATGTAGAAAGTCTTCTACTTTGTCAGCTCTAAATACTGTATAGGTTTCTGTGCTAATATGAAGGCTACCTTCTTGGTGATGCAGGTTTAAGTCATGTGACTGGTGCTTTGCTGGTCTACGACCAGATCAGAAAACTGGGGGAAGAGCTCATGAGAAGTCCTGAGCTGGAACATTAGGAACAATATATTGAAATTCTCTATCCTGCCTTCAACTGAGTGGATGTAGTAACACCTACCAACCCTCTTTTCTCATTTGCTTCATAATCTAACCACCCATCTTGGGTTAGCAGAATAACCTTACCTTGACTTCAGGGGTCCCAAGTCCAAATGTTCGAATGGAGTAAAATTCTTTTTAGCAGAGAGAACGTCAGAAACTGTTTATAATTGCTCCTCTCTTTTCTGAGAGGCAAATTGATTTTATTTATTTTACACTTCCTTTGTTTCCTTGTTGTGAACCAGAGGTATAATCCGTAATCTTGTGACTGTTGAATGGAGCCAACATGTGCCACTGCAGACCACTGTAGAGTCCAGTGGTGCACCACTGTATTTGTATTTGCTAGGCACATGATTCAAGTCAAAGTGGACATCTCTTTTAGCATGATAATTTCAGGTTTTAATGATTTAACACATGGAGAGAATTCCTGTGATTAAGGGTGCCTCACTTTAGCAAGACTATACCTCAAAAAAGAAAAAAAATAGGATAGGAGCAGATTGTGAAACTTTGTAGTCTAGTTGTCAGTAATTGGCCAATTCTGACAATGATGGTTTAGTAAAGGACTAAATGCCCCGTGCATGTAGCTAGCTATAACATTTTAGGTCTCCAGTTGTAGGACAGCATTTGTTCAGAAGCATTCTGAATCATGTACCCTGTCAAGCAGATGGGTTCTCTCCTCTTGTGTATGGACCAACCACCATTTTTAACAGACTGCAGTGCGTGTCCATGTTGTTTTCCTTAGCTTATTAAGGTGGTTTCCAATCAGAAGAGAAAGTACTGTGTGCTTTTGCCTTCTAAATCAAGGGTCTCCGATCTTGGCAACTTTAAAACTTGTGGACTTCAACTCTTAAACCTTCAGCTTTGCTGCCTCAGGATCTCTGGGAGTTGAAGTCCACAAGTCTTAAAGTTGCCAAGGTTGGAGAGCCCTGTTCTAAATCAAGAGTCACGTTGCATATGTTCCATTATGCTTCAGTCTTTATTTTTTGCTTTACATATTCAGAAAAAGACCTTATGCGTCACTGCTACATGACATTGAGAAGGCAGTTGTAGCTCAATGATAGAGCAAAGCTAAGATTGAAAGGAAGTTTGTTAAATCCTAGGTAGTTTGGATTAGGATTAGCAAACTAATGTGAGAAAGAAACCCTGAAGAAGTCCTAACCTCTGAGCTATGTTCAGCAGTGTTTTAACTCATTATAAAACATTTCATGTTTTTGTGATGGAACTGCTTTGCTAGCTTTTTTAGATAACTGCAAATCATTTCTAAGCAGAGTTCAGTTAAGTATAAGTTAATATGTGCTGGTTCAGGAAATATAACTACAGGTGACGGCAACATAGGTACAGCCTAGAATATTTTAGCCTTCAGCAAACCACTAACCAGACAAGATTCAGCAGTTGTTGGCCCTTGTAATAAACCTATTCCTTAAAATTAAACTTTTCCAGCCTGCCTTCCATTTAAATATGTGGATTTTGGATTCAGAATTGTCAACATGGCCATTATTGGATGAGGAATTCCGAGAGGACGTTGACACATATTATGAGAGATGAGAGATGGGCTGGCTAAACAGCATTTATGGTACCAAAGTTGGCTATTGGCTAGGGTAGAGCATGTGCCTTGTCCCTCCTTGGCAGAAGTCTCTAATCAGGATTTAATTTACTTTTTATATGCCCAGGATTTTATATATTTATACAATACATACAGTTATACATCAGTTGTATAACAGATGTGTGCAGCACTTTTTTCCTTCCTAGCATTTCCCCACAAATGAAGGATCTGCTTTTTTCAGATCAACCAAAGGTTGATCTGAAAAAAATTGGTGGTGACAAGAATTGACTGACAGGCCTGAATTTCATGGTCTAGAGGGAGTAAGTCATCCAGCCAGTTTTCTAGTTCTGGCTAAGGCAGAACTAGAACTCACACTCTCCTAGTTTCTAGCCTGATCTTTAACCATTGCATCAAACTGGCTCTTTAGAAACATCACTTGTAGTTGAATTCAAGTAAGGGAAATGAATATCTACCTGAGTAGCCTTTTGTTAGAAAAGACACTGAATACACATTTTCTCAATTTAATATGATTGATATGTGACCACAATAATGGTTACAGGTTGATAGAATCCAAACTGAAAAGAAAAAAAATGTGTATGTGCTTTCTGCTTTTTAAAAACATTTGTGTCCCTGTTTTAAGATGGAAAGATGCTTACTAACTTTAAAAAATATTTGCATTGAAGATTTGGGAAGAAAGAACAAGTTTTTTTTTAAGTCACTTTCTAAATATAATCACATTATTTTGCTAAAAGTATGAGCAATACTTTAAGAATTTAAAAACTCTTCTCTAAGGACTTGTGAGTATGTCAGAAAATCACCAAAGGCATACTATAATTATCCACTGACATCAGCTTTCTTGCCATTAAGTCGCTTGTAACAATATTCTCTACTCTTTAGATAAACTTTGAACTAATGAAATTTAAAAATTGTGCTGAGAGACATCCAGGTTGTAATTCTAGAAATTACCAAGGGGAAAAGATACATTCCTTTCAAACATCGGCTATTGCCTTATGCACAGCTATGGTTCTAATATACAAGAAAGCAGAATTTAATTGAGTTACCTTGCTTTGTTGCAGGTTTCCATATCAAATGGACACATTTTTAATTGTTGAAAATAGTAGTTTGTGTACAGATTTTGAAAGATGACAAGACTGCAATACCTGTGTACATTCTAATGGTAGTCAGATCAAAAGGAATAAATCAAAAGACCATAGATAAAAGCATTTTTTCCTGGGAGGAAAGATTTAAATCAAATTTTTTTTACCTTCATAAATAAAAGTGACATCCTGCATGACTCATTTATTTTCTAAATTAAAACTATAAGTAATTCCATTATAAGGTTGTCCTTGCCTTATAACCCTTCTCTGAGCGACTGTTTGAAGTCACAAGAACACTGAAAAAAGTGACTTACGGCCAGTCCTCATTGTTATAACCGTTGCAGCATCCCTACAAGTCATGTGATCAAAATTTGGACATTTGGCACCCAGCATGTAGGTATGATGGTTGCAGCATCCTGAGGGCTTGTGATCACCCTTTGTGACGTTCTCAGTTGATTTCCAAAAAGCAAAATCAATGGCAGAAGCTGGTCCACTTAACATCCTCTTGATTCACTTAACATCCTCATGATTCACTTAACAATAATTGGAAAAAAAGTTTGTAAAATTGGGAACAACTCACTTAACAACTATCTTGCTTAGCCATGGAAATTCTTGTCCCAACTATGGCATTAAGTCAAGACTACCAGTATTCAATGGAGCTTCCTCCATAATTATGTGTATAAAATTTCAGGCTCCTATAGTAGAGTGAAGTACAATAGAGGAATTTATAAGAGTGATGTGAAGAAACTGGAGTTTAGACATTTCCCCCCTTTCACTGTAACTCTATAAGTTGTGTGCCCTACTGAACAATATTTTTAAGTCTTCCAAAACATTAGCAGCAACTCAGAATAGATTTCAAGTTGAAGCAGTATTTTGAATTTCCATTTTTTGGAATAATGTTTGTGACATAATTAAAACAAAAACTAAATGTAACTATTTACATTAAATATGCTTTTTAATAGAACTCAATGGTGAATAAAAGCTAATTATATTGCATTTCCATCACTAAATCAGAGGTGGGTCTCGCTTACCTCGGCGCCGGTTTGCTGCCTCCCGCACCGCGTGGCTGCGGTTCGCGGTACAAAAAAAGTACATGTGCAGTACAAAAAAATTACACCCCCCCAAAAAAAAGCTGAAAATAAGATGGTGACACATATGCGGTGTCGGAAACTCAGCTTCTGCACATGCTCAGAAGAAAAAAAACATGGAATTAACCCCCCCAAAAAAATATTCCACAAAAGAGATGGCGCGCCCATGGAACAGAACCGGTTCTGTGATGTCACCAGCGGCTTACTACCTACTCTATAGAACAGGTAGGAATCCATCTCTGCACTAAATCTATGTGACTCTTTAGTGTCTTTTTTGTTTGTAGTTACATATGGATTGCCAGTTGCCCTGGAATTTTTGACCTTTTTTTAAAATCACTTAAGTAGAATCCAATGATCCATACTGCAGTCTTATTTCAAGGTCCAGTAATTTTGTCCAAATTGCTTTCTTGAGATTAAACCAGATAATCTTGGGTGAATGTCTGCATTTTCATAGGAGTTTTAAATTCTCCAGACAGAGTTTATAAGAAATAAATAAATAAAACAGTCCTAATCCTAGTCTGACATTCTCCTAAGCAGCCTTTTCCTTCTGGTTCAAAATCTGTTGGAAGTGCTAAAAGGCCATGTGGGGAATTGTAATTGTAGCCAAATAACCAAACAGCTGTCCTTAAGTATAGGAAAGGTTTATTTTCCACTGCTGCAAATGCAAATAAATGATAGATAGTTGGGTTTTCTTTAATGTAGTAGTAAACCAGACATGTGTCACTTTCCTTTCTGCTAAAAGTATATTTTTAAAAAAATCCTTCCCTCTCATCCCATGTTTTCATTGATTCTCCAGTAAACAGAGGTTGCTGGTGGCTGCAATCTGTTCTTAATTCTTTGCAGAATGGCCAAATTGTAGCTTGCGATTTTGAAACCTATGGAAGGCTGCTGTGAGCTGTGGCTGGCAGATGATCACTCTTTGTGCATAGGATCAAACTTTCTGCTGTTTTGGATTGCATAGTAGCTGCTTACAAAACAGAACACAGGATTAGGGTTAGGGTTAGTGCTACGGAAGTCAAGTTGAGAAATATCTTTTTGCGGTGTACTATAGATTAAGGGCAAAGTGTCCCACTGAGGAGAGAGGCTGGGTTTTCACTAAACAATTGCAAAACAAAATGCATGGGTACATGAGGAGGGTCAGTTTTTAAAATGGAAATTTGGCATGTTTAAGCCTTAATTTTGTTGCTTCCTTTTTTTTCCATCTATGTTTCAGAAAGAAAATTGCTTGTGGAAGGCAGATTTCCGGAAGCAATAAATTGAGGAGAAGTTAATCATATTGACCTTAGCTTGAAAGAGTTTTTAAAATGTGTACATCAAATTGTCAATCTTTTATTATTTAAAGAAGGGCTTAATGCTCTTCCAAGAAATAGATACTTTGTCTTTGCATGATGCTTCTCCTGGCTAGGCATTTGATTCCATGGATTATTGATAGTGAAGCTCCTCCAGTCTCACAATAGCCATGGAGAGGTGGATTGCTTTCATAATTGGAGAAGGCATAAACTGGGCTTGATGGAAGAAGGAGTTGAATATGAGTGCAGCAAGAGCTAAAACAGGTCATTTTTGATCCTGGAAACCAATGCAGGAGAATCTTACAAGAAACATGGAAAGTAGAATTTTAATTTCCTGTGTCTGAAGCTAGGATTCTGCCAGGCAGAACCATGAATCTGCTTAGTATATCAGCCTTTTTGTAGTGGTTAGGAAAATTGAATAACAAAACATCCACTTTATTGGATTTAGCTCTTGATATACTTCCTTCCAATCTGTGTATGTAAAATAACAAAGTAGATATATTCTTAAAGTATCCCTTCATTCTGTAGAATAGGGCAGTGTTGTTATAACTATTACAGCAAAACTAATGAGACTTGCCTACATTCTTTTCTTTTTTTCATCCTCTGCCTCTCTATTCTCTCCTGATGTGATTTTACCCAATGGCCTTCCTCTATGGATTTCATTCTCATAAGGTCCAGTTTCTTGGAGTCCAAATTCAATACCATGCAGAGGCTCTGGCTTCTCTTTCCATTCTGTAGTCTAACATATATATGTTCATATGGGTAAACCTCAGCCCCTAAAATACTCAGAAATAGCTGTGATGATTAGGGAACTCTGGAGATCATGTCCATATACAGTATCTGGAGGGTATCTAAGTTGAGGAAGTCTGTCCTAAAAACCTTTTGGAGATACAAAGATGCTGAACAGTTGAGAGAAAAAGAGTTATGATAAAACAGGTGAAAGGAGAGGAAAGTAGCAGATAGAGTGTGTATACAGTATTTGTGTTTACTGAACAGCTACAAATATCTGCTATTCCAGTTTTTATATTTGTTTCATCAGTGCTTCTCCTAATTTACTTTCATGAGATTTAATGAGGACCCAGATTGTTGGGGACAATGTGCTGACTATCTAAACTGCTTAGAGAGGGCTGTAAAGCACTGTGAAGCGGTATATAAGTCTAAGTGCTATTGCTGTTACCTTCTGGGCCAGTGTGAAAAATTTTGTGGAATGAAATAGAACATCAGATTCTGCTTCAATATCTGCATTATCATAGTCACCAAAGTTGCTCTTGTTCATTATAACATTGGGTATTTTCTAAATTCTGTTTCCAGTCCTTCTGATGTAGTACAATCATGCCAAATTGTATTTGGCTAAATATTTTCATTGGCTACTTCTTGTTCAACTATTTTGTTCTTCCTTCCTCCCTCCATTCCCAGTGATGTTGGGTGTTTTATATTATAAACTTTTCTGCATTTAAGAAAAAAGTACTATCCAAAAAAACCAAATTTAACAGGACCTTGTAATTTCTATTTGTAAAGAATGCTTGCCATTTACCCTTAATATAACAGAATCAGAAGGGATCTGAAGCAGAGACTCTATATCATTTCAGACAAATGGCTGTCCAATATCTTAAAAACCCCTAGTGATGGAGCACCCACAACTGGAGGCAGCTCATTCCACTGGTTATTTGTTCTCACTGTCAGAATTTCCCCAGATTTAAGTGATTCTATTCCTTAAGACATTTTACAGTTCTATGTTATACTGTGGTTCATGTTATACTTTTCTGCAGGGGTTTTAGTTAGTCAAAATTGGGCTTGTCACTTATCTTTTGACTTGGAATTATGCTAAGGGCTTCTACATGTCTAAAAATAGTTGCATTGATTCCAGAGCCTCGAGAGGTCAAAAAGACTCCTTGGTTGTATAGGTTCATTCATTATGGATAAACGTCAAAACCTTTGAGCTACCCAGGAAATCGTTTGTGGAATTTCACTGACTAGTGATGTCCTCTTATCTTTTTAGTGGCATGCTTCTAGAGTGACACATGACCTCACTCAATGCATTGCCCTCAGCAAAATCTGCTCAACCTGCAGATTTCTTTTGTTTGTGATATTAGGTAGATTCCCTAAATTCTGGTACCTAGTTTGCTACTCTGCATATTTTTAATTACATCTAGAAACAAAATTCACCCTTCACTTCAAATAACTGTCTTTTGGAATTTACAAGAATCTATCTAGGTAGCACAAAGGAAGCTACAAGTCTGTTGGAGTTAATGTGTGCAACCTAATTGAAAGAAAAGAGTCCAGAACAAAAGCTTCTTGAATTGCTTTAATGCTGAACTTCAGGTGAAAAAAAAGAATAGTTCAGAGATGTGCCAGAATTTTTCTTGTAGACTGAGCTGGAGATATGAAGACTAACACAAGTAATCATGTATATATTGGACAGATCATCTCTGCATGCAACTGTAAAGTTAAGTGTAAAACTGAGGTTTATTAATTGGGGGAGGGGGGGAAGAAAGGAGCAGAATTTTACTGTTTTCCCAGGGAGCTTGTTGGCCTCCTAACCAAAGCAGCTTCTGTTGTTTTATTTGTGAATCACATGAACCGTGAACAGAAAATTGCTTTGGTCAGAATGATCCTTTGTGCCTTTTATAAATGGTTATCAGATTTCTGGAACAACCTGACTAACATTTCTTTCTGTAGCTATGATCAGCAAGACCATCCTTATGGTACTCAAGGGTAATTCACTAAAACTGAGGGCCATTTGAATATCTCATATACAACTACAAAACCTGAAGAGGACAAAGATTAGTATGAGCATAATAGCAATAGCACATGCTATTATATTAGAGCACATGCACCAAAGACAAATTCCTTGTGTGTATAATCACACTTGGCCAATAAAGAATTCTACTCTACTCTACTCTACTCTACTCTACTCTACTCTACTCTACTC
>JANHFT010007864.1:32117-50951 GCA_032467955.1 Pseudoxenodon macrops | reverse complement strand
ATCTATCTATCTATCTATCTATCTATCTATCTATCTATCTATCTATCTATCTATCTATCTATCTATCTAATCATCTCAATATGCATCATATGAATATCTTGGAGAAGTGCTATAACACTATCCCAGACATATTGTTCCTTTCCAAAGGTATTGTATTTAGTGAGTTTCTCTTCTCTTTTATTTGACTTGATCTGCTGAAGCTTAAGTTTCCTAATTTTTGACTACCCTCACTCTCTGAGTTGCCAAGGAATATATGAATCTTCAACAAACATACAAAAAGGAGGCTGAAGTGTGTGTGTAGGGGGGGACGGACACAAAAATCAACAGCCAAAATAAGCAATGCAATATTATGCACTTAACAGCCACTGATTTCTCAAGTGAGTTTTCTGAAAAGAGGTTCATGAGGAGTAATAGCTTTGCAATTTTGGAAGGAGCAGAGTGTGAGCCTCAGTTGGTGAAGACAGCGTAAAGGAGGAGGGATACCCAATGACACAGAAATCACACGTACCACTGTGTGATAGGATGAATCAAAGACTTGTGCTGTCTCTTCGATTGAATGACTTTGGCATATTGCCAGGAGCTGCCTTGAAGGCATTGCTACCATAGCCATTCCCTTTTGATCTACATCCACCTTAGATCTCTCCATGGCCACACACACACATATATATACTTTGTGTTTCTTCAGTCATTTTAGCTGCACTCAACAAAAATGACCCAGTGGCAGGGTTCCCTTGTTGAACTAAGCCATGATTTGTTTAACTATGATTTATTGACTAAATTGGCTGGGATTCACTCAGCTAAAACCATAAAGCATGGTTGACTGAATACGACTGCAGATCAGCACATGCTGGCACCTTTTTCATCTAATTTCTGAGGTTTGAATAAACCTACTGTTCTGATGAATTGAAAAGAAAAATGGAAACTGAGAAAAGCCACCTAGGCCAAGTTGAAAATAAAAACTCCAATTAGCAATTACTAATAAGCCAAAATTTACAGAGGTGCATGGAAGCAAAAGCTAAGGAAACAGCAGGAAGCAAAGCAACACAGCTCCAAAGATTTCCTTTCTTTTTCAAAGAGATAGTAATGGAAATGTGGAAGGTCTGAGAAGAGAAAATAATTATCACATCATAATTATCAAGGCAAAATTAAACACAATTTACACAAGGTATTGACTCCTCTCAAGTTTTCTGTACAAACCAAAGGGCCTCCTTAAACCACAGGGAAGTTCACTGACTGTTACTAACTAAAACGCAGTGCACGCCTTCATCATGAGATGGAGATGGCAATTGACTGCGGTTATCATATTAGCTTGGTCTCTCAAGTTACACTCCATTTTAGAGAGCTCAGGAATGCTGATAAAGTCCTTCATTACTTTAATATGGACAGTGCCAGCCACCTGGTTAATTTAAAAAAGGTAAAGTTGAAGAGAAATTTAAAAAAATACAATTATAGTTGTAAGCAAAACTGGTGCACAATTTCCAGCATAAAAGGGTCAGCTATTCTTCAATGTTGGCCCAAAGCTACTGCCAGACTAGTGGGTTTTTTTCAAATAGGGATAGAAGGGGTGGTTTGTGACTACAGCTGCAATGTTATTTAGTAAACCTAAACACTTGTAAGAAACTGTCTGCTAAGCCATTTGTCACAATGATGCCTATGTGACAGACTGTCATTCTTGATTGAGAATGAATGTTGAAGAAAGCTGGATACTCCAAAAATAACCGAAAGCATGAAAAATGTGATTCTTAACAACCCTAGTTCTGTGGTCCACCTGTACATATTCCAGTATGATGTTGTTGGGTCCCAGCACTGAACTGTGTGTGTGTATGTGTGCGCGCGCCAGCCACCTGGTTCATTTCAAAAAGGTAACGTTAAAGTGAAGAGGTGAGATTCAGCCGGTTCGCACTGGTTCAGATGAACCAGTTACCTTTTTCGCAGTTCAGAGAACCGGCAAATCCCACCACTGGCTGGCCCCACCCATCTCACTCCTCATCTCGCCTGCCTTGGCAAGTGCCTATAGTCATGTCTCCAGTATAGCTGCTGCTGCTCTCTGCCTCCCTTGCTTGCCTCAACCACACTGTCTCTGTGGGCCAGCCAGCTTACCTTCCTTCGACACAGCATCCCACATGGTGCCTGTGGCCCAGCTGAGCTGCCCTGATCTCTGACTGGTGAGGCTGCGAGCAACTCCTGAGTCCCAGCCCAACTGCCTCCCACGTGGCCCAGCCAGCTTGCCTGCCTTCGCCGCAGCCTCCCACACAGTCCAGCTCCCTGCCAAGCCTTTCTTCACCATTCTCTGCTGCCTCCTATGTGGCTCAGTTCCCTGCCTGCCTGGTGAGCCTTCCTTCGCCTCTTTCCCAGCGTGAACGGCTTGCCGCCACCTTTTTTCTGCCCAAACTGCCACCGCCTCTTTGCAAATGGCCTGCAGTTTCTGCCTCTTTGCCAATGCGCACAGCCTGCTGCCACCGCTTTTCCAGCATGAATGGCCTGCCGCTGCCACCTCTCTGCCGACCCAAACCACCACCACCTCTTTGCCAGCATGAATGGCCTGCCGTCACCGCCTCTTTGCTGGTCCATACTGCCGTTGCTGCCTTTTTGCCGGTGGGAACGGTGGCAGGCGGTGGCAGCAGGCCATTTGCACTGACAAGATGCAGCGGCAGCAGCCCATTCGTGCCAGCGGTGGAAAGCTGTTCGCGCCAGCAAAGAGGCAGCGGCTGCAGGCCATTTGTGCCAGCAAAGAGGCAGCACCAGCACCCACAGGCCAGTGTCTCGGGGTAGAGTGATGCCCAGCTGCACCAACAAAGACCGGAAATAATCGCCTGCCATTTCCTGCTGCAAAAATCTTTTTTTAAAACCCTGACTGTCGGGCGGCAATACCCAGCAAGAGATGAGGCAGCAGAGAATCACTGTTGCTATTGCTGCACAAAGGTAAGTCTAAGGCTCTGACCATCACCACTTCAGCCCACCTGCGTTGCCCCACCCTGCTGTGAGTGACATCGAGTTGGCCAGGCCTACTCAGTCACATGACCCACTCACCCCAGCCATGCCCACCAATCGTTAGGAAGGACCGGTAGCTAAATTAGTTGAATCTCACCACTGTGTGTGTGTGTGAATAAAACATTAAAAACTGAATAATTTAAGATTAAAATATAAAAATAAGGTTGTAAAATTGCAAAAGATGGAGGGTTCCAAGATGGAGGGGACTAAGAGTTGTTAATACAGGTAGCCCTTGGCTTACAACAATTCATTTAGTGATTGTTCCAAGTCACAACAGCACTGAAAAAAGTGACTTATGACCATTCTTCCAACTTACAACAGTTGCAGTATTCCCATGGTCATGTGATAAACATTCAGATACATGGCAACTAATTCATATTTATGATGGTTGCAGTATCCTGGGACCACCATGTGATCACCCTTGGAAACCTTCTGACAAGCAAAGTCAATGAGAAGCCAGATTCACTTAACAACCATGTTCCTAACTTAACAACTGCTGTGATTCATTTAACAACTGTGGCAAGAAAGGTCGTAAAACAGGGCAAAACTCACTTAGTAACATAAATTTTTGGCTCAATTTTGGTCATAAGTCGAGGACTACCTGTATAGGCATTCTGTACATGCCCTCACTCTGTCTTTAAAAAATGCAACCCTCCCCCACAATTGCCTGTTTCTTTTACGACATTAAACTTCAGATCTGATAGAATGGATTAATTTCAGGTAAAGCACTCAAGAGTCTTGAGCCCTTTGCCTTCAGGGGAAGAAAAAAAATAACCGGTTTCCTAAGCAGCAAACAAAAGTCTTGTTTTTCTTACCTTTGTCCTCAGAAATGACCTGCACGAGTTCATAATCCTCAGCAGGATCCGATTCCAGGTTGTGTTTCGACATTGCTCGCTGGATGACAGCAGGAGTCTTGTCTTGGCTAGTTAACTGGAAAGAAAGAACAGATTGCAATGAGGCCTTCCTCTTCCCCACATCTGGATTCCAGGCAGGCTTTATGTTTTGATTGCCTAAGTCTTAGTGCCCCGAGCAGTCTTTCTTTTTTCTTTTTTGGAAATAAATATCAGTTGAATGGACTCATCAAATAATAAACAGTTGGCTGAGAGTAACAGTTATTTTTGCAGCTGAGGTTATTTGTTAAAGGGGTATTTCTCTCTCTCCCTTGAGTTACTATTTACAGTAGAGTACAATCTTAATGTTGCTGTCGGTTACATATATGATGTGAGAGGAACCAAAGTTGCTGTGGAAAAATTAAGCCATCTTATTGCTCCCTGTTAGGGCTCTTTAACATCACATTATTATGGGACCTGATATTGAAGAGGGGAAGGAGTGAAGACTTTCGGGATCTGCCAGAAGCATTTCTTAGGGGTTTCCACTGCATGAAAGGGGACAACAGATGGAGGGACAAAGTTCATCTGGTCCTTGTTCTGGGAAAAATATATGCCTCCAATTTTAATCCAGGGAAAAAAGAAAGAAAGAAAGAAAGAAAGAAAGGAAGGAAGGAAGGAAGGAAGGAAGGAAGGAAGACACATCTAAAATCTGGGAAAAGCTTACTTTTGTTGCTCTAGAAGCAACAATGAACTAGTTTTAATTAAATGTTTGAATTATTTGGCTTATTGATGTACTTTTCTAAGGATGTGAAGTACAATACGTTTAATCAATATGTGGCTTTGTAGCCTGAGAAATTTGTATTGATGCACTGAGGGGAAGCTGTCTTTTACACACACTGGGGAAATCTCTTTCTTAAATTAGCTACAAACAGTTCAATCTGGGGGGAAATGTGTTGGTTCAAACAGCTTGATAAAAAGAAATGCAATTATGTGTGTGTCCCCTCCCGCCCAAAAAACCCAATCGGCACTTCTGCTCAGTCAAAAAGAAAGAGAGATCTTACACTTTGGGTTGTCTTGGTACAGTATGTTTGCACCAGTAGTAAAACTATTTGCACAAACCAGTGGAGATTGCAACAAAAAAAAGGGAAATCCAAAAGCACTGCTATATTGCTTTGACGACCAAGAGCGATGACTCTGTATTTTGATCAATAGCCCCTAATTAGAATGCTTCCATTATTGTTTAGAGAGATTTGATATTAAAAACAAATTCCATATAGAGACAAATATTTAAAAAGGAGAAATTCCAGTAGGTCCTGCAGTATATCTTTTTGATTCAAAATCAATTCCATGTAAGTCAAAACCTTGCTTGAAAGAAGGCAGATCAGAAACTGTAAATCAATACAGTATGCAAGAGTCCTTTGTCTTCCCATCTTCCTGTGCTAATTCAGTGCAAATTATTTCGAGGCACAGACATAAATCTGCAGAATGGCGATTTAGATAGCTAGTACAATCATTTTGCAAAAAGTGGTGCAAAAATTGATGGTGCAGTAATGGGAAATGCTATTTTTTCTTTTAATTGAAATGTGTTGTCATTTTCGTCATGTAATAATACATAGCTTATACACACACAGATACATAAAATGTAGACAGATATGTAACTAATTGGTTGGACTAGATGGCTACAAAGTCCCTTCCAACTGTGTTAATCTGTTAATATCCAACGAGATCCATTTCCCAAATCTAATGTTCTTCAGATATTTTGAGATTACAATTCCCAGAATTCTCAGATAATAAAGAGATCAGACTATAGAAAAAAAACCTAAATTAGCTATTTCCGGTTCTGTATTTCTCAGTGTCTGACTTTTGACTATAGCAAGTTCCATGTAGTAGATTATCTAGAGTTGATTGGTTGGTTATTGGATTAAAAAACTTAGTCTCTTAAAACAAGTCTTACAAAAAATATATTTTCTTTTTTAGGTACTTGCAATTGCATGCTTAAGCAATGGACCAAAAAGGTAGAAAAACTACATTTTAAAAGTCCCTACAATTTGTTCTGATGAGCCCTGGAAGAAATGCATGCTAAAAAAAGCAAAGTTATTCAGCATGTCAGAAATTGTTACAGTGATTGGTAGAAGAGCTTTAGGATTTTTGACAGGAGTCCTCTGCGGGAAATAATAGGAAGTGAATTTGTGAATTTTTGCATGAATGAATCGGGATCTGAGTTCACCTCTCAAATTGTGATATCTCAGTAATACAGCCCCTGTATAACCACAGTCCTCATGACATACCATAATACTCTTATACATGTTGCCATTATTGTCTTCAACACTGATACGGATGATACAGGTGTCTTCGTTCTGTTGGTTGTAAACAGGAGAGGAGACTGTTGAGGTAATGGAGGTGACAGAGATGGAGCGTTTGTGGATTCTGGGATTGCTGGCCAGTGAAGGAGGAGACACAAGGACATTGGTGAAGGATGATACTCCCGATGAAGACGTGTCCATGGAGTGGATGGAGGAACAAGAGGAGGATGACTCTGTGAGCTAAGGAGTGAAGTCATAAAAGACAAATCAAAATATTTATTTCATTTACAGTAGTTTCTAAACTGAGGAATTAAAAAAAAAGAAAGAAAGGGGGGGAAAAAACCACCGCTAACTACCATCCAAAGCTGGTAGCTAAACTTTATGGTTATTTTCAGAACATCACCTGGAGATAAAAAGGTTCCAATATTTTGGTCAGTACAACTTTGCCTCCACTATAAATTGTTAGCCTGCCAATCTTTTGTAGATGTAATTAGAATTTTCAGCTCTTTTGGATGTAGCAATCTGGTACATATATATTTAAAGTAAATTCCACTGAAGGAGCTTATATTGAATTGCACTACTGGCAGAACTGAACAATAGTCCAAGTTAAGACAGACATGCTCTTTTGAACTTTTTATTTCTTTGCATAGTAGTCAGGGGTGGGTTCTGCTTCTTTTTGCTGCCGGTTTGCTCTGGGTTGCGCGCGCAGCAATAAAAAATCCAAGATGGCAGCATCCACGGAGACACCAATGTAACCCGCTCTGTGACGTCACCGCAGAGTTACTACCGGTTCTATAGAACCCGATAGAACCGGTAGGAACCCATCTCTGATACTAGTACTAAATGCTCTGAGGAGAAGAAGTATATATAACATAAGATGCCGTCAAACAAATTGTATTTCCTGAATTTAGAACTGACCAGCAGATGGCAGAATCTACAATTTTTGTTAGTTCATTATATAGCTACAGTTGTAGCTACAATCTTAAGAAAATCTTTCCTTTTGATTTTTTTTAAAAAAAAATGAAGTTCTCTCCCCTGTAGAGTAGGAGGGCCTTTTATAACGTTTTAGGGGTTATATTCAACACAGAAAATTACTTTTCTTCCAAAATCACTTTTTTGTTCATTTTGTTTCAGTCAAAGAATATATCTAAATCTCAGAGTTGAACTGTAGAGTCCTTGAGGCTCTCTGAGCTAAGTTGTTTGTTTGTAGACATGATCAATAGACGTGTAGAGATAAATTACATTTACACAGCATTCAAAAGAGACAATGAAAAGACTAAGAAGGAAACAAAAAGACTAGGATACATCCTCTCCAGCAATCAACACCAAGATAAACAAGACAATCTAGCAGAAAACAATGCCCTACTCAAGGAACTACCAAGGAGAAAAGCAAATATTCCTATGACTACTGGCTGGGATAGCTACTAAACAGGCAGCAAACCCCCACAGTCACTAGTAGGTATAATGTTATCTAGTTGGACAAACAAGCAACCAAATCATGAGAGCACCAAGGACTCCTTTGTTGTTCTTGTCTCAGGGAACTGATAACTTGATCCAGGGGTGCAGAAAGTTTTGACCCGCTATATAATTACTAAAGTACACTCCTAATGGTGAAAGATGCTGTGCATTACAATTTAGCAATATCTGGAGGTTCACAGGTTTCTCAATTTGATCCTATAGAGATGAGATGGATGGAGACAAAATGATTTCAGATTCATATTGAGGGTAAACTGGGGCCCCTGTAAACCAGTTGACAAACTCTTTGAGCACTTTCAATGTACCAGAATCTGACTTTCTCCTACTGCAGAAAATATCACCACTGCAGGAAACCCTCCAACAAGGCTGTCAACCATTGGGTGTGATTGCTAGTGCAGTGGGGGATGTTCCATTCATTTCCCACGAGGATCTGAATCCCCTTCTCATAATGCCCAAGAGTTAAAAATTGGAAATGAGTTTCAGATTAATATCCCATGTTTACACCAGCAAGAAAGTTAGGTAGAAAACGTTATGCATCACTGCCAATGTTTTCAGGTAGACTCTAAACCCTGATTTTTCAAACTGGGAGATGTACCCCCTCCCCTTGGGGAGAGGCAGACAGAGTCCATGGAAGGTGGGAATAACTTTTTATTTGTATGTTAATACACTAAGTTCATTATATTGGCTTCATTTTGGCCTTTGGATTTTTAAGGGAGCTGACTCCATCGAGATTGCACTAAAGGGAGGTGTGATGGTCAAGATTTTAAGATCCCTGCTCTAATCCCAATATCTCCTCCTAGAAACAAAGAATGGTCTTTCTGGCTCATACTTTCTTTTGGGCCTCATCAGGGGCATCCGTAGGAGTGATGCAGATGTCCTCCGATTCAGAATGGTTTGACTCGCAGGATGATACGCTGACCGAATCCATGCTTTCCCCGGAGCTCCCGCTTGGTGCGGACTTGGGCTGCTCTTTGGTAGGCGTGCTATTAGCAATCACATCAGGTCCCAGAAATAAGCTGTCTCAACACAACAAATGAAAGAGGGCAAAGTGTTGGTGAAGAGTAGAGACAAAGCACAGAAAGCAACACCGCTAGATCTGAAGTGCACAATCCTGCGACGTTATTCCTTGTAACCATATTCTTGGTAACTTCAGAGGAGACAGGCAAGAGATACGAAACTCAGGTGTGTATCCAACCAGTCAACTTATTGCATATCCAGGAAAGATACTCTCTGCCTGAGACTGATCAACGTGCTAGGCAACCCACTTCTTTATAAATAGTTCCCAGCAGGTAGAAAATGTAGGAGCTTTACTGTGCTCTTGAAAGAAAGTGAGAGTCTTGATGGGTCATAAGGAGTGCCTGCCTGTTCTGTATTCTTGAGATCTTGAGAAAATAAAAAAACAGGTAGGTGAGTATCTAATTTTGTTCAAGGGAGTCAATATATTATTGCGGCCCAGTTGATGAAAGCTATACAGCTATATCAATTTCCTTGGGAATTATGAATAAAGATGGATGGTGGTTATTGGAGTTTTTTCCATGTTTATTTATATATGTATATTTATATACTACGGTATATTTATACATAGTAATTCATTAAAGCCACATATGATTTATATCAATTTTCTAATATAGATTATCTTTATTATTCTAAATATTTAGGTTCCTATCAATTATTCTTCATTAGCAACATTTGACTTAAATTCCCGCAAGAAAGATGGCAATGGCAGATTGTTTATTGTTAATAAAGGTTGGGGTGGGAATAGAAAAAAGGCATTTTGCTTCCAACATCTAACCATGACAGTGAAGTGATATTGGGATATATTCCTTTAAATAAAACATTTAAACAGGGGGGGGGAGAGGGGGAGGGAGAGAGAGAGTCAGAGAAGCATTATTTATTTAGCTTTTCAAGCTTTATTGCAGGTGAGGGAGACTCTAGTAGAGTGCTTGATTATTTACACTCATTTTTCTTTGTTTAAAGCTGTGAGAAACAGTTATGATTCTTAAAGTTATATTATTAATTCCCTTGGATATGGAAGAATGAAGCTGATTAGAACAGCGTAACTTGCAAATGAATTTCAGTTGGCTATCATGATATAAGGTAAATACTAAGTCCGTCTGAGGCTTAGAGAGAGACATCTTATATTTTAAATAGGATTTTATTTATTTACTTGTTTGTTTGTTTTTTTGTTTTTTTGTTTATTTATTTATTTATTTTACCAACCTGCCTCTAAAACAAGGGAGGAAGCTTTTGAAATGTCTATGCTCCCAAACACTTTTCCTACTTCATTTACACAGGTATAAGTGTGATTTTGCACGTGACTTGAGAGTTTTCCCATGAACCAGGAGAGCAGATGTTCTCTCTAGAGAACAACTTTCAGTTCTTCAGGCTCCCAACCTTCACCCCCCCCTTTTCAAACTCACAGGCTGAGTCGTTTCACCATGCTCTTCCGCGGTTTGGGGGATGTAGTGGTTGTGTCGATGGTTGCTTCAACCTCACAGGAAAGGGCATAGCTGGAAGATTAGAGATCACCTTTGGATTACAACAGCATAAAACAATTCTACCATAAAATTAAATCACTTAATTAAATCCAAAACTAGGTGTTTTGTTTTGTTTTACTTTGGAACAAGGTTTTATATCTAATGTAGACATTGCGTCAAATTAAGTAGCTATGTTACTACGAATTATTCCAGTTTTTCTCAACCCTGGCAGCTTGAAAATGTGTTCAACTCCCAGAATTCTCTAGCAAGCATGTATTTAAATTGCCAAGACTGAGAAACATTGTTATTCAATAAGTTTTAAATATAAGTGCAGGTTTCCCCCCCCCTCCTTCCAAAGATATATTTTGTGTTATATAGAAACTAGCATACTTCTTGGGTTTATTCTTCTTTTTCAGCTTGGATCTTCTCAGACCCATGATGGATGCTTTTCAAGGTACATACAATATATTCTACATTCTAATATAATGTATTCTAACTCTGTGTGCAGATGAAATTCTGAGCACCAGAACTGAGTGGGAACAAATAAATGTTCAAGTAAAATGCACCCCTGGCCTTATATTCCAAACATGCAATAAGAAGATAGGAGAACCAACAGTGTATAGAAGCATAGACATGTACACATTAGGCTTTTCTGTAAGGAGTTAGGTCTGTAAATAAAATCCATAAAGTGCCATTGCTACTCTGCATACTGAAATCTAACCTTTTTGGCTCACAATTAAAATTCAGCCATGGCAACATCAGAGAAAGAAGGGGAAAAAACAAGCTCTGCACCTGTTTAGTGAAACTCAAAATGTCACGGGAAAAGGAAGTTGATATAAAAAGACAACTTCATGTGTTATATATAGCCGCATATTGCTGTAAATGCTGGCTCGCTATTTTTAGAGAAGCCAAAAGTCAGAATTTATTAACAGATACTACCTTGATCGATCATTTCGGCTTTAACAAAAGAATGTTGAAGAGTCTGGAAGGCTTAAAATAAACCTTGAGCTCAGCCTTTCTCAACTAGAGTTTTGTGTGAGATCATGATTAGAAAAAAAATAGCATTTAAAATTTTTTATGCACTATGCAATATTAGCACTTGCGGTGGTGGGAATCTATATGTGCCATGACTCAATTGTTGGCCAACCACTTTGCTGTTGTGGTAAATATTGCAAAACATGGGTTTGGTAGGCTAAATGTTCATTGTCTTGTGACATGTTTGCATTTTTTGCAAAAAAAACCTAGTTGTCAAAAAAAATATTTTTATGTAGAGGTTCTCCCGACCTAAAAATTATTTCAAGGGTTCCTCTGGGATAAAAAGATCAAGATAGACTGCTTTAGGTGGTGAAATGATCAGATCTTGAGTGAGGGGAAAAAGCATTTAGTAGAAAGATAAAGTTAAGAACATTGTCTTACAAGGTACAAAGGATACCATCTTGCAGGTGATTAGTTTCCTGGTTGTTGAAGCACTGTTTCTAATATGTTTGTATATTGAATTCATAATGACAAATTGCTAGAAGGCTCCCAGGTAGTTTCACCCAAATTAGAATTAGCCTCTCTAGGACTGTTCCAAAGGTGCTTTTTTCAAGAGGCACCTGGACTTTCTGGGTTTTCTTTGAAGATGTCTCTCGCTTCTCATCCAAGAAGCTGAAGAAGCTGGATGAGAAGCAAAAGTCTAGTTGCCTCCTGAAAAAAGCACCTTTGGGACAACCATGACCTGGATGACTGAGAATCCCCATAGACCTCTCAAGGACTGTACTTTACTGCTTAATGGTATGAAGAGCTCTATACTTCTCCAGGGCTGGTCCAAAAAATATCAAGGTGCCAGCCACAAACAAGTGATCAAAGCTTTGCCTTGTCTGTGTGTGCCTGTGTGCATATTTGTGTGCATTGCACATAAGTACAGGGTCATACTCTGTGAAAGCAGCATGTGCGTTTCTTGTATACATTTCAAAGCTGATTTAATGTCTTGTGCATTCCACAACAATTTTAAAATACAGTTTTGTTCTTTTATCTCAGATGATAAGGGAGATAAGGAAAGAGCTGGATTATGCAAAAAAATCTGCCTGTTACAAATCAAAATTTTATCTTACCTTTCTTCATCTGTTAATTGTCGCTGTTTCTGGAACCACTGGATGAATTTTTTGTCTGAAGTCATACAGTAGCTATTACAGGACGATTGTAGGAGTTTAATCTGAGCAATTACTTCAAATTCCTGAAAAAAAATGGAACAAGAGAGGCAATCTGAATAAGGAAAAAGAAAGCCCAATATAGACTGTCTCACAGTCAAGAGCAGCAGAAGGATGTGGGATAATTAGATATGTTGAAGAATTCATGACAAGTTCACTGACAAGCATAACATAATTTAGTTCTGAATGGCACTAAGCATCTATTCTTTTTTTAATAATTTGATTAAAATTATTAAAAACTAACAAAACCAAAATAGAATAAAGAAAATAAAGAAAAAAGAAAGCAAAGCCAAAAATGCAGCAAGAAGACAAAAAGTATTTAAAAATAGTGTCTGTTTTTTTACAGCAGTTATAAGTATGCATTTACCTCTTAATCAGTGGTTACCACATGACTCTTATTTTTTCTATAATCTTTTTTTCCTAATCATCAAACCATAAATCCTGTTTTATGCACACACAAAATCTACAAAGGTTTTCCAGTTAACAATAACCACAATTAATGTCTTTTCTCTTATCAAAGAAGTCAATTTGGCTAACTAAGCAAGTTCCATCATCTTCATCCATTCTTCCATGATGAGTAGTCTCAAATCTTTCCATCTTTAATGAATGTAATAATCTCACTGCAAAGCCTCTGTACTTTCAGATGGACCTAAAGAATGTTCCTTGCTTGATGATCTGGAAACTTGGTGGAAACTGGTGGAGTACACGGGGTTCAAAACTGACTTGCCCACATACCATGACAGGAGACCCGGCAAGCTTTTGCAAGTGTACTAAGCCTGTAGCTCTCTCTTAATACTTGTGTTAAAGAGATGGAGAAATGATCTTCAACATGGGTAGAAGTCATTGGTTTTAACTCTGTACTTGCTGGATGCAAAAAGAGCTCTCATCTCTACCTACAAGAGGCAAAGAAATCCTGTTTGTCTCCTCTTCTCTTTACTAGCTCTGCACAACACTAGCTGGATTTGCAGGAAAGACTGTGCCCAATGTCAATCCAGCCACAGAAGGCCTAAGAACTTGTGCTACCCTTTATCTGATGTAGGCCAGCAAGACGTAGCAGAGGCAATGCCCTGCTGCATTTTAGAGCAAAAACATGTTCTGACTGTGAGACATTTTCCATTGACTACTAAAACCTTCAAAATGTGTTGACCTTACAATGATCTTTTTTTTAAAAACAAAACAACTTGAATCCATGTGGCTGCCCATAATACTTTTATGATACACCGAGTTTGTTTTTCTAAAATCAGTATTTTAAATGAATGATATATCCTATATTGGTTGATTGAAAACATATTTTCGTTGACTGTAGTAATTACGGTGATGACAACATGAAATTTCCTAGATGGTATCTATCCATCTTCTTTTTTTTTTTAATTAATGGGTGAAATCTCATGGAAGAGTACTTTTTGTTTTGTTTTGCAAGATTTGGATTTCTTGCTAAAGATTTTGTGAGATTTCAGAGAGAATGTGAAAGTTTTGTGAGATTTCAGGTAACAGCACAATATTCTGGGGAAAAGCTACGAAGAATCTTACAAAAAATTGTAATCTTGAAACAGTCCTACATCTATGTTGATGTGCTTAACATACAGTATTATGTGGAGGCCTATTGTACAGCCAACCAGATGAAGAAAAGGATAAACTAGTCAAATTTTACTTGAGAGGAATTAATATTCCAATAGTCTGGCCCTCCTGGGACTTGCTTTACAATTCTGCTTGAAAATGTTAAGCTCTGTAGTTACATTGTCTCCTGTTACTCTCTAAAAACAATAAATAAATCCTCAGATTTCTGTGGACCATTAAAAATTGTGACTGAATGGTGGAAACAAAATGCAAGCTTACCCGCCTTCTCTTCTCAAAATTTATTAGCCCTCCCTGCAAAAAATAAAAAATAAAGAAATGGATTGTATGGTTACAAAATCTGCATTTTTAATGGAGATAATAAACGGCTACAAAGGAATAAATTTTCCAAAAGACCAAAACTTCCAAGACTAGTTCCATGAAGATGCTTTTGAATCTCACTCTGTAATCAATCATGGCCTTTCTGCCAAATTTCCTTCAATAATTTGAAAACATGTACCTATTCACCACACTTTACAATGATTTAATTATGCAAATGCTGATGTACATGCCTATTAGCCTGAACCAGCTGCTTTCTTTACAGCTGCAGGGTGTCCTTCCCTTTCCACAGATGATTTGGGACTTTGCAGGAAACAAATTTGACTTGAAGACATTAGTTAGCTTTGGGTTTGTAGTCTCTTATGTGGCACAATTTACACAAGTTATAAATGTATGCATGTTGTAGAGCTTGCTGAAGTGCAAAAATCTTGAATCATGAGGTTACAAATACTTTTCTACAGCCCCAAGGCCCCTTCTTGTCCAGAACTATTACAAAGCATTGTTTCACCATCTATTGAGATGGGAAGCACATGAAAACTATAGTGGAAAATCCTTAAACAATTTAACATTGGAGGAGGAGGAGGAGGAGGAATTATTACTGTACCTCCAAAATGTATACTCCAGAAACAACAAAAATTCTACCCACATGTATGATTAAGATCAATCTACTTGGCTTCCGAAAATGTTCTGTGTAAATCTCTATTCCTGATCTATTGAAACAGCAGATTCTTACAACTGCATTTGTACATTTATTTGTACAATAATAATAATAATAATACATTTGTACATGTATTTCCCCATGAAAGAATCTAAGCAATGAGCTTTTAACTACCTAATATGCTTTTATGTTTTTTCAAAGCTAATAAAAGCCTGGAACAGTAGCAACAAATTCTACTGTTGTCCCAAAGTTGGCAGCATAAGTACCCAGTAAAACTCTTGGGATAGTTCCAAAGGAAGAATAACCACAGCATTGGGGTGGACTGATTCATAAGTGAATGTTTCTGAAGAAAGATTAAGGGATAAGCTACAGTATTCTGGGCTTGTAGATAAACACTAAGACAGCCTTCCATAACTTGGTGTCCTCAAGAATTCCTTAGTCAATTATATCTGATTCGAAGCTCATAGTCTGACCTCCAAACAGGAATGAAATGAAAAACTAAAAGCGTAACTAAAAACAATATAATTTATCCAAACATCATGGAACAATCATAACCCATATACACATTTTCACCCTCCAGGAGATACATGATGTTGAAGGGTATTTGGTTGGGAGAGGCTGCAGCTAAGATCTAGAACTGAATTAAAAACTGAACAGAATCAGGCCAGTTCTTTCAAAAAAAGTAAGTTGAATGTTTCCAAATGTTCATGTTTTTACCTTTTTAGGTCCTCTATCATCATATTTTAAAATTCATTTATTGGTTATAACTCCTAGTAAACCCCACGTAATAATCAAACCAATCAGTTCATCACTTATGTACTATATTCAGAATTATCAACAGAAAACTTTTATACATCAACATAGTGACAGATACTGACTACAGCTCTAATCTAATGCTATATATATGTAATATATATAGTATTAGATTAAATATATGTAATGTATAACGTTATATATTACAAAGATATGCAACATTATTGCATATCTTTGTAATATATAAAATCTTGAGATACTATAAACATAAAACTTTACACAAAAATCCCTCATGCGGCAGATGACTTCTTTCCTTCCTTCCACAATACTTATTTAATATTTTATGGAAACATCTTTCCAATTTCATTTTTGTGGGTCTCTTCTGCTCGTAGTTTGAATGACAGTTTATATCATTCTCCTAATGAACACATTTGAAAAAATGTTGTGATTATTTCATACACAATTAAATACCCATGCACTTTATTTCTTAAAGTGTTTTCTGAACATCTCCTATTGAACTAAGACATAATTGGTTACTCCAAGAACCCTCTTCAAGCGATATGTGCTTCCATACATTACAATCAAAATATAACTTATTCCAAAGAAAATGTGGAATTTGTGAAGAAATTCTGCTAATGTTACTCTGAATAACAAACACTGGTATCTGTTATCCTGTACATATAGATCTGGTTTTAACCAGGGGAACAAAACTGTGCAAACCTACCCTTCAATTTGTTTTAATTCAAGACATGGGATTTAAACTGGGAAGAGTCTAATAATGTAAACTCAGTTTTATAACTGTTAACAATTGTTCCATTTCCTAATTAAAGTCCTGTGTTTGGTCTGTGCCTAGTGGGATGATGCTTTACAAATACATGCTGAAGGCAAAACTATTACAATATGCATGAGTGAGTGTTACAAACCTACCTCTACATAGTCCTGGAGAGCTGTATCAAGCATGGTCAAATCCGTTAAGAAAGTACCAAGGTAAGGAACAGTGCCTTGCATTACACCCTAGCAGAATGAAAACATAAAATGATTAAGCAACCTAGCTCTGATTCATCAAGTGTTTTTTGACTTTGGATCCAGTTCAACCTTCTATGTGGTTCAGGGATCTTTAGCCCTCTGTAGTCCAGATCCTTCCTACATATATTTATTTCCTCATGATCTTTTCCATGTTGACATAGCTATTTGTGAAGGAGCAATTGGATTCTGGCCTAGCAGTGGCTGCTTTTCTGGCTGGTTGAGCTAAGGTGTAAGAACCATTCATACATCAAATGTGATCTGACAGGAAATGAATGAAGCTATTTCGATAGAACACAATGTTGTGGATTAGCCTCTCCTGAGAGATTTATTGAGGCTACTCACTATTTCATTAAGGAACGTTTATATTTGTATTTCTCCTCCCTTTGTTTCTTTCCCCTTATGCTTTACACCAGCATATGGTTCACAGTGAGAAATTGTGATTTCCTAATTTTATTTGAACTTGATTTAACGTGCACCTAAGCCATTTTGTTTGTATTTGGGTAAATCCTAAAGCAGTTATCTTTGCTATAGCTGTTTTTTGTATTTTTTTCAAGGAGAAAACAATGTCATCCTGGATTTCCCGAGCATCTCATGATAACAATGTAAAAGAAAGAGTTACCATATCTTTTTGCAGTTGAAGCCGCCTCTGGGTTCTCTTCTGGTTCTCTTTTACACTGCTGTCCAAATTTGCAAATTTAGATGTTCCTTCCTGTGATGAAAATAAAGGGCAATGAATGGAAAAGGCCACAGAACAGGCTCACAAACATTTCCCATGCTAACTGAATGCTACGTCCCTTCTCTCAGGATGAAAAGACATGTGACTCATCTTACAACCAAAGAGAAAAATTAATAAAAAGGCTCACATAAAAATGTTTCAAGAGTTTCCTGAAGGTGAGGAATGCTTGCTCCAAAATCAAGTCAAACTTGACATGCAAAATACCTCTGAGTCAAGTGAAGCATTTGTTCACTTCCAGTTTTCTCTGAATTAGGCACATCTGGATCACAACCTTCCTGCTTCTGGACAGTTAATATGTTTTTATTCTTAAACAGTTCAACCTATGTGTTATTAATAACATTTTCCTTTCCATTAAATAATGCTCTGGTGTTTTTTTTTTCTTATACACTAACATTATGATGTGATTAATATTTTTGCTTTGCTGACTAACAAGGAGACAGTCAGGAAATGAAAATGTTTGTGTTCCAACAACTTAGGCCTTGGGGATCACTTTACCAGTAACACTATGATTTCAGGAGCCATATTTCACAATATGATCTGGTCCTTTGAAACAGATTAAAATTAACTTACTGCCATGTTTTAACTTGTTTTTCTGTATAACCACAGAGAGAGATGTCTTCTCAAGTGCATGATGATAAAAAAATAAGTCAGTAATTTGTTCTTTTTAAAAAAAAAAGATTATTGTCTTGCTATCTTGATTTTCTGTTTTTATCTTTCCTTTTTTCTTTACTTTAATAGGAATGTTTTTTAAATGTCCTTGCTTTTTATGGGCTTCCTTTACATTGCTTTTTAACTTAATGATGCTGTCATCCTCCTAAAAATTTCATGTCCTTCCCAATCAATTGTATATATTTAAATAATCTCCAAACTTCCTAAGAAAATGAGATAGCCTTCTGACCCTCTCTTACAAGACAATAAATCATTGTATTTTTAGAAATGGCATTTTCTAAAATTAAATATGACTTTTCTGGACATTCAAGGTAATTTTCTATAAATACTGTATGCAGATAGAACTTCATTGTCCTGTGATTACTGTTCCAAGTACTTCAACAATTTCTACATCTCGAAATCTCAGATACAACTCAGTACTAATTCATAGAAGATTGACCCTTTTATCACCTCCACACTTAATGATCTACAGCACAGAGAGATTAGTATTGTCATGCAATGTCAGTTTGTGGATGATATTCAATTGTATATCTCCATCATGGACTGAATAGAGGATGCCAACAAGCATTTTTGTGGAGCTATGGATACTATTAAGATGTAGATGGGAAGAAATGTGAACAGTTTCAACCCTAGAATAGTGATGGCTAACCTTGTTCTTTTTGCGTGGCAAAAATGATACCATGCGCGTGCTAGCATGCCAGCCCACAACCCCCACCCATGCACACTGCATTGCGCATGCGTGTTTGTGTTATGCTATTGGGCCATTTTTCGCCCTCCAGAGGGTTCAGCAGGCTTCCCTGAAGCCTCTGGAGTTGAAAAATGGCCCAACGGGA
>JANHFT010007864.1:0-20970 GCA_032467955.1 Pseudoxenodon macrops | reverse complement strand
TGTGTTTTGGGGAGGGCTTATTTTGGGGGGAGGGCTTATTTTAGCGCATGTGCTCAAAAGCTTGATTGGGCTTATTATCCGGGGAGGTCTTATTTCCAGGGAAAACAGGGTAGCAGAAGGAATGTTGATGGAGTAGAATACAAGGTTTGTTTGGGCTCACTGTTTAGAACTACTGTAAATTTTTTGGAGCTAAACTATTACTAGCTTCTGAAACTTGTTATTATCAATGAAACATTCTTTACAATTAGGATCAAAGGCTCAGTAATGTTGTTTTTTAAAAGAAAATCTTATTGTACACTTTTCATAGACCATCCAAAAATTAGAAAGATAGTATAATGGATCACCAGGGACGCAGTGGCTCAGTGGCTAAAATGCTGAGCTTGTCAATCAGTTCGACGGTTCGAATCTCTTAACGCCGCGTAACGAAGTGAGCTCCCATTACTTTTCCAAATTTCTGCCCACCTAGCAGCTCGAAACTATGTAAAAATGCAAGTAGAAAAATAGGAACCACCTTTGGTAGGAAGGTAACAGCGTTCCGTGCGCCTTCAGTGTTTAGTCATGCTGGCCCCATGACCACGGATATGTCTTCAGACAGCACTGGCTCTTTGGCTTTGAAACGGAGATGAGCACCGCCCCCTAGAGTCGGAAATGACTAGCACATGTGCAAGGGGAACCTTTACCTTTATCTTTATAATGGATCAACATAGACCAACACTTAGCATGGAATGGTCTTATTTGAGATTCTCCTGATATTTCTGATTATATTTCTTATTATTTGGGCCAATTGTTCTGGCGGTATTTATATTCTAAAATGGATCACTGGAGAAAGATTATAATTAAAAACTCTACTAAGCATATTGTAAATAAATAGTAATACATTTACTTTTCTTATTTAAAAGGGCATATTTCCTTCTTCCTATATACAACTTAAAGAAGCAATAGTTGAAGGAAAAGGGTAAGTTTTGGGACTTAAAAATAATAGTTGAAAATATAAATTGTTTGATTTTTAATACATTTTGAATGTAAATATGACTGTGCAGAAAAAATGAAGTCTGAAATTTATTTTCTAATGATGAATATTGTGGTAACCCAAATGAGAAGAGGAATAATGAGAGACATCAAAAGCTTGATTTGTATTTCCCCCTTATGTTTTGTTATAAAATATTAAGCTACTTTAGTTGAGTAAACCATCAGTGTGAAAGTTTAATCTCCCTAGTTGATATTCCCTGAAAACCTATGTACAACACATGCTGATGTTTATGAGATTGGTCTTTAGTTTATCTATTTACATGAGCAGTATTGGGATAGAATTATTTGATAGTGATGGATCTACTGATTGGTAATTTTCGGAGAATCTTAATCTTATTTAATAATTCTAGCTATAAGCATGGAGTTTCCACAGGGAAGCATGGGAAGAATTCAGGGCATGACAGACCAAGGTTGCAAGTGGGGCGGGAGTTTTTAGGTGAGGGGGAATGGATGGGAGGCGGGCAAGTGCCAAAAACCTGGGGGTGGGAGAGGCTGCTCCGGATCAGTTCAGCTGATCCGCGGGTCCGGTTTAAGGGGCCCAGCTGCCCCTAGCTGACCGGGGAAGGGAAGGGCTGCCCGCTATGCTGGCCCCGCCCACCCCTTCAGGAGGGCTTATTTTCGGGGGAGGGCGTATATTTACGCCTACCCCAAAAAGCAGGGTTGGTCTTATTATCGGGACAGGTCGTATTTTCGGGAAAACACGGTATATATTATATAAACAAACTTGCTTTAATCAAGCTTTACAAAGAATTATGTATGTCTAAGAAGCCATTTAACTGGTTCACTATTGGTTCACTATTTGCCCGAAGATTTGCAATAATTTTGCAATATAAAACATTCAGCAGTCTTCTACTATAACTTGGCTGTTTTTTATCAAATGCTGTTATAAAACTATATTTTAACTAAGTATTGTTTAAGTATCTTTTTAAAAATACTTAGTTTATAATCAAAACAATATTTAATCTTAAAGAAAGAGAAAGTTTAAACATTTTAAATACAAGCTAAGAACAAAAGGGAAAGAAAAAAGGAAAGGCAAAAAAATCCCCTCCCCCACGTATTATGTATTTTAATCAATAGTTACACCCAAATGTTATTTGGTTTTGTCATAAACTGATTCCAAGTTTTAAAAAAGGTCTTAAAAACTGCCCAATCTTAGAGAAGACTATTAAGAAATGTTACAGAATTTGGATGTGCAAATATCCCAAATGAAAGACAATTAAACTAGAGACCTATTTAGATGGCTCCATTATTGAAGAGATTTTTATCCTCCCTTTGCCTATGTTTTGATTTTATGGTATGCGTTAATACAGGTTTCTATGTTTTCAATTTGTAGTATTTACATTTTTTTTTAATTGTTGTGCATCTCCCAGAGTTGCTTTTGATGAGATGGGTGATATAAATCTGATTAATAATTAACAATTTCTTCATTCAATAAGCATGCCAGGAAAACTGATGAAGCAATTTAACAACCCACTTTATCATGCAATCAGTGTGAATAAAGGGCAATTTTACCTCAGCTAGGAAAAACAATAGAAGTAACCTCACACATTTTCCAAAGAGGTATCAAAATGTCACATATGGTTAATCAGCTGTTTGCATCAACTAAAATTGTATACCTTAATTATTTTTATTGTTGGTTTAACTGTTCAGTGTCTTGGATACCATATGGTTGGAAAGCTAAATAAAAATTTAAGGAATAAATAAAACAAACACTTCACAATCATAATCTGCTTACAAAAAGTATACATCTGTTTATACTTACAGCATCCATGTAAGTTAACTGTTCTGCTACCAGGTCTTCTGGGAAAGAAGAAAATTCTTCTGATCCACTAATCTCTGTTTCTTCTTCAGTTCCAAATATATCATGAATCTCACCTGTCAGGATATAATGTATTGTGAAAATCGACTAAATGTGTCCTCTCATCCTACTTCATGCAAGTCTAATTGAAGTTAGATCTTGTGCTGAAGACTAGTTTGAGAGAAAACACAGGATTATGATTTTAATCACAAAAAGGGTAGAAAGAGAAAGAGAGGGCATGATCAAATGAGGAAACTGTTGGCATGGTCAAACAAAGCACACCACTTTCAATATCGCTTAGTGAAAACAAGAAACATACATTGCCAAAACAAGATGACAGAAGGAGCATATTTTATGAGATTTCTTTCATCCTGCACTGACCCACTTCAGGAAACATGTAAAGAACTCTGCTTAAGTGAAGCAAGGAGTCTAAAGACCAAAAGGCACTACCCATGAAGCACTTGTACATAATGTGCTGAGGAGGCTGGTTACTAGACAGAGTGAAAAGACCAGTTCCAGTGATCGATGGTGGGGAGTAGCTAAGAGGTATTAAAAGGAAAACCTGCAAGTGCTATGAGTTTATGGTGGCAAACACTTTTATATTATTTATATTTTTTTACATGAGTATGCTCAAAGCATCCAAAAAGATTATGGCCAAAAAGAAAATAATTGAAGTTAAATAAGTTGAAGAAGAGATAGAGGTAAGCAATGAAGTCAGTAGCATGCATGTAGATCACCACAGAGTGATCTACTTAAGAAATTGTTTTATTTCTCTTTCCCTTCTATTTAACTTTTAATAACCGAGATAACAAACCAATGGCTTGTTTTGTTCTATGAGTGACTTCCTAAGCACATCCTTACTTGAATCAAAGTGTCAGCTCTTCTATCAAGAGCAGACAAATGAAGAGAAAGTTAAATCAGCTACAGAGGCTGATTTAAAATAAAGGATCTGCAGATAGAAGGTTTGTTGTTTGCTTTTTTGCTTTCTCCTTTATTTGCTATTCCAGAAGTTGATTTTCCCAGGTAAAGTTGTTGAGAAACAAACTGCCCTAGATTTTAAAGTTAGGGCCTTTAGGCTGTAGAACTAACCAATTTATTTTAGTACATGCATATCTGGCAATAGATAACTGGCAGTTTTCTAATTCTACTGAAATTCCCTGAATTTGGCAGAAAAACACATGAGGGGAAATAATCCATGAAAGCTTTAAAAATAATAATAATATAGAGCTTGCATAAAGTAGATCTTGATCAGTAGATTAGTAGAGTGTCTTAGGAAATATGATGGTGATCTCCATTTTATGTAGAATGAAGTTTTTAGAACTAGGTAAGTTGAAGGAGAGATCATGAATACAGGTAGACCTTGACTTATGATCACCACTGGGACCAGATTTTTGGTTATAAGTCATTATGGTCATAAGTTAAGACATAGGATCATAAGTCTAACAGCAGTCACGTGAACTAGTGGTGCATGCTGCAAACTAGTGGTAAAGAACTAAGCATATAATTGTTTCATCCACACCTGACTTTAGGAAATTGCATAGAATGAACAAGAAATTGTCCTACTAACTTCCCCCAAACCTTAAGAACAGTGATGGTGTCTTGCTCAAACCTGTCAATAAACCTCATGCTGAGCCAAAATTTGGATATCTCTCAATTTGATTTTTAGAACTGTGGAAAATACAGTATAGGAACATAAGAACAGCAGGAAACTATATATTACAATATTACATCCACATTCCACTATATCATACTGTCCCTAGATTCCTCTCTTTCACAGTTCATAGAGAATCTCTATGGATCTTTAATTTTGCCAAGGAAAAGAAAACATAAATGGACCAAAGTGCACTTTAGTTAATTCTCTATAGCAGGATCAATCCATACTTGTTTCTCACCCAGCCTTCTCTCTTTCCTGAATCCAGCCCCATCTTTTTATATTTGTCCCAAATATGTACTTATTTTTTTCCCTTTTTTTTCTTTTAAAGTTCCAGAGACTTCTCTTTTTGATTTATCTTATGCTTCAATTATGACTCAGCATTACAGAAACATTTTTTAAGTAGAGCACTGAAGGAAGTAACTTACTTGTGGGTATGTGGTGAATAAATCCTTAACTAATTCAACCGAGTGAAATGTCAAAGGGGTAGCTAAGATCCAACTAATTATTTGGACTTCTGCAGGACGTCTCCTCAGGCCCAGGTGAAATTAATTTTTTTCTTCCTCTAAACAGCTGATATCAAAAGCTACCTCTGGTACAGAATATCAGAACCTCTCCACTGGTGGCAATAGTTGAGGGTTGCAAATCTGTGGAGTCTTTCCTAATCACAGATAATTAATTTCATTTAAAATACAGCCTCTGTATCCAGACTGCCTAAACTGGTAAACATTTCTGAAATTTTAGAAAGCATTATTAATGGGGAAATGAATTGTACTTGTTCTATAGCATCTGGTTTCTAAGATGACCGTCGCTGTTAGATATTACACAAGCTATAGCAATTCCTGTAATTTTTTTTCCTGTAAAACTTGCATCAACGTTTAAACTTTTTTAATGTGATGAAGATCTGGATTGAGGGTTCTCACTGATAACATTTTAGATTCAGCTGAAATAATGTTCCATTCCACCCCCCAATAAGAAATCAAGAAGTGAGGCTTCTATGCCTAATCTGCTGTGCCTAGGAAGTTCTGTGGGAACTTTTGATTCTGTAAACAGCTAATTATAGTTCTCAGCATTTTAGACTTCCTTTGTTTGATATATGTGTGCATTAGGTACAAATTAACAACCCTAGGAGATTTTGAAATTTTAGATGAGAAGAACATTTAGGTTTTTCCTTTGGGAGGAAAAAAAAGGACATTTATTTGGTGCCAAGGATGACTAAATGTATAACTTGTACATTTTGCAACATTCAGATAGATAATATTCAAAGGGGAAAGAATTCCTGAAGTTTATTGCATTCATTCCTTATTGCGTGCTATCATTTCCTATCCATTTCCTACTGCTTCTCTGTGAAAACTGGACATTCATTTGGTTGTGTTCATCGGGCAAGTTCCAATGGCTTTCTAGATATGCTAATTATGCCCATAGGAAACCTTCTGTCTTGGAGGAAGGGGAAAGGCTATTTATCAGTCCTGACACTGCAAGCAGCATTCCAGTGTCACTACTGTTCACAATTGTTCCAGTGGCATTTTGACCTGCTAACGTAAATTTTCCTTTTGTCCTCGGATGTCAGCACCAGACCATTCAGATAGGAAAAAACAGTCACAGACACTTCCTTTGTCATGAAAGAAGCAAAGGAAAGTAATAGGAAAAAAAATCCCTGCTGGATCACAGGAGAGACCAATTTTAAAAGTTAAAAATTAGAGCAATGGTGAATTTATTTTGAAAACTTGCATGCTGCACTTAAGCAGATAATCATCTCAAAGCAACATATTAAATGCTACGGAATTTGGCAGAAGTGTTTGGCTCTTCATCTTCCTACACAGAAAAATCAGAAAACTGATTCACCAAGCACACTAAATTAAAAGTTTAATATCTTTCCTTTTTTTACTACTGTATTCCAACTGATATCACAGCATACTAAATGCCAAAACAGCCCAATGACTGTTTCTTTATAAAAAGTGGTTGTTAAGATATTTGCAGAATATCCTTACTGTTGTTTACTACTTCTTGCTTCTGAAACTGCTCCAACAGTTGCTGTGCCCTTCTTTCAGGGTCCGAGCCTGGCATAATCCTGGTCAGATAATCCAGCAGTTTCTGCAAACAAAGGAAATGAGGTGGCTCTTGGAAATCTTCCGAGCATTGGTCTAACCAGGCTCTCAGTATTGAGGCTATGGCACTGCAAAACAGAAATTCATCGTATACAGTCAGCTACATCGGTATCATTATATTCCGGGTCATGCAACAAAACTTAACAACCCAAAATAGGTTAAAATCCATGGTGCTATAATTCTGAGATAATTCTAAAAGGTAAATTTATATGCTGGGCTCAACCCTGTCCTTGTTGAAATCAGTATCAATCAGTTGGGTTTGGTCAAAGGCTTTGAGACCCACCAATGCCCTTTTGGTGGCTCATATACTCATGCAGAAGCATAGCAAAGAAGAAGTCATGACACCTCTTTCCGCAATCTTAAAAAAGCTTTTGATCACATTTCACATCAACTAAGATGGTATGCACTTTGTGACCATTTATGCCCAAAACATTCATAAAATGGGTCCAGGCGCTTTATGTTTATACCAGCAGCCAAATATTATGTACCTCCAGCATTTCTGACAGTTTTCTTGTGAAATACGGTGTGTACCAAGGCTTGATATTATTGCCACTGTTGCTCATTCTCATCATGGATACCATCATGTAAGACCTGCACCCCTGGGCCCTCCCTGGGCTTTGCTCGATCCTGGCAATGTCCAGCTCACAATTTACCATCAGGGAAGAATTACTCCACTGTATCCAGACAGGGAATAAGCTTCTTAGTTTGATTTGTGCCTCAATATCAAGAAGAATCAGCATCTAAAGACTAGCCCAAACTAGTCCACCTCCACCATTCAAGTCAGCAGCAAAGATCTAGTGAAGCCAAACTTCTTCAATTGCTTAGGATCCCAGTTGCAAAGCAAAAAGGTGGTACATGCGAAGGTGAAAATACCATGGCTGCGGTGGAAGGAGATTACTGGAGTGCTCTCCGATAGGCATATACCAATTCACCTAAAAGTATATAAAGTGATGATCTGCTCAGTAGCACTGTATGACGTTGAGTGCCAGTCAACTACCAAAGAGCAATTGATGATCATGGAATGGATGTGAGAGATCATCCATTAATATGGGGTGAGATGTCATCACTATGTAATGACACTCAATTTGTTCTGACTTGGCTCCACAAATATGACAAACCCTCTGTAGTTGAAGCAATGATTCCTTTATTAGGAGTGCCAGCAGCCCCGGCAAAACGTCTCTCTTTCTATCACAGCAGGCTAACAAGTCTGTTCATCAGGGAGATGAATAGTTGTCTGCTGCACCTATTCATCTTTGTCCCCTGCCTTTTATCCCCTAGAGCTAGGGTGGGACTTCGCTAGCAGTCTCTTCTGTCCCAAGGATCGGCCCATAGATTTCCACTGCTCTCCTCTACCTTCTGCACAATTCGCACATCAGCCACTGGACCCAGCTGTTCCTCCTCTTCCTCAGCAGCCACCTCCAGACCTGTGGGCTGTTGATTCCCCATCTGAGAGCTGATGGAAGGCCCAGGCACTGTCTCTGTCTCTATCTCTGACAGCTCCATTCCCTCTTCCCCATTGGAGCTCTAAAGTTGCCTTGATGCTGGCCCTGACTCCCACACCGCCTCATCTCATTTGGCTGCTGGAGGGACTGGCAGCTGACAGGCCACAACACAATTATATATTGCCAGCCCAAGCCAAGCTGGAAATCCTGAATGGTATCTGGAGGCTTTGAGGACCTGGATAGGATCAAACAAACTCAGATTGAAACCTGTGACACCCCCCCTCCACTTTCTGGAATACCATCTACCCAAAACTACATATTACCACAATCTATTACCACAATACTGCTTGCATTTCTCAAACCAGTTAAAACTTATTTGTCTGAACATCCTTTCAGCCTTGAGTTATTTCATGGTGACTTGTCTTGATTTTTTGGCTTTTTTTGGTTTGATTTTTGGATTATATGTTTTATCTTGTTCTTACCTGCCCATAATCCTGTTAGGATTCAGGCAGGATATAAATATTGCAAACTAACTAAATAAATAATAAGATGTGCTTAGGAAAGCCAGGTCAGCTGCACTGGTTAAACTAATACAAATCAGCTATATAAACAAGTCCCCCAAAATTGCTATCCAAAGGAATAAGGAAGGCACTTAAAAATCTCCTTCCTCCATTTTCACAAAAAACTAACTTTTAAACATCACACTTTGCAGCCTTCTGTTCCAATACACTGGGTTAAAGAATTCCCAGCTCTTGCAGAATTTCAGGGCTGAATCACATTCTCAGTATCAAGTGGAGGCTTGCCCTAGATTTCCATCTGTAACTAAGGTCTCTTATGCATACTAGCAAGCAAGTACAACTGACGTTGAAAGACTGACTGTTCTTGTTATTCTCTGAAAAGGAAATGCCGAATGAAAACAAAAACCATATAAATCCTGTAGTATTAACTGTTTTAAGCTCAGCAGCCCTCACTGTGACGAAATGCACACTGCAAAGGACAGCAGAAAAGTACTAGTCAAACAAGCGTCCCATCAACAAATTGTTACTGACATGTGGATGGGAAACACTTCAGTCTTGTTCTCTTTCTCTACAGTGTGCACATTCCAAGCTCAGACCATTGTGCCTTAGCAAAGCCTTTATATAGCAACCTCCTGATACATTAAAGAATAGCACCTATCAATTTTGGGCAGCCTGGGCAAATTCCCATGCTGCTGGGAATACTGGGAACTGTATTCCTGCCCATTTGGATGCCGTAAGGCTGAAGAACATTGTCCAAGGATGTGAATGAGGATCTTAATGCTGTGCCCTAATTCTCATTTATGAATGCAGTATTTTCCACTATGGGGTGCTTCCAAATGTGGGATTCGTCTCCCAAAGTTCAACAGCCAGCAAAGTTACTGCTCTGGATTGTAGAAGCTGAAGTCCACATATCTGGAAATTCCATAATCAGGAAGCATTGCCTCAACCAGCTTCAAAAGGCTTTGGTAACAAACAATTCTGACAGCCCCTCCCCAAATAACAATAATTTGGCTTAGCATTAGCGAAAGGAATGTGCAGAACTGGAAAAAAGATTATGGCTCTTAAAAGAGCATTGATGAAAGTTTTGGAGAAAGGAACTTGATTCAAAGTGTGCAAATTTTCATCAACAGAGGTTTATTTTATTTATTTCTTAAACAAATTTATATACCCACCCATCTCATCAAAAACGACTCTGAGTGGTGAATAACAATCAGATAAAAGCAATGAAAATGAAAATTTGAAAATTTATTAATAAATATTATAAAAGTAAAAATACAAACCATAGCAAAGGGAGAATAAAAATGTCCATCTCAACAATGGAGCCATCTGTGCAAGTCTCCGGTTGCCTGCCAATATAGCCATGACTTGAGGCTTCATGGAATATCTAAAGCAGGGGTGAAATTCAGCAGAGGTTCTGCAGGTTCTGGAGAACCGGTAGCGAAAATTTTGAGTAGTTCTGAGAACCGGCAAATACCACCTCTGGCTGGCCCCAGAGTGGGGAGGGAATGGGGATTTTGCAGTATCCTTCCCCTGGAATGGGGTGGGAATTGAGAGTTCGCAGTATCCTTCCCCTGCCACGCCCACCAAGCCACACCCACAGAACTGGTAGGGGAAAATTTTGAATTTGACACCTTATCTAAAAGAACCTAATCTAATTTGGGGTAAGAATGTTCTATAATGGGGCGCAACAGAGAAGGCACATCTCCTAGGACCCACCTAATGAAAGTTTGTAGCTGATGTACCTGCAACATGGCTACCCGCACAGATCTAGTAGGATGTGCTGATGTAACCAGGGAGAGGCAGATAAGCAGTACCATGCCAAGAAGGACTGAAAAGTTAAAACCAGTACTTTGAATTGGACCTGGAAGCAAACTGACAGCTAATGTAGCTCACTCTGTTGCATTCTGTACCAACCAAAGCTTCAGGATACTCTTAGCCCCATATAAAGCACACTGCAATAGGCCAGTCTAAAGGTGACCAGAGAATGAGTGTCCACTTACATAACTATTTATAGCTGTAAATTTAATATGTACAGTATTAAGTATATTTAATCCTGTCTCAAAAATCTGCAAAACCTATTTTGGGGCACGGTATGAATGTTACACAAAATTGAATGTCTGTACTCTTTCCTAATGTCTCTTTAAATCAATATGGCTGTATCCTTTATAGAGCAGGCTTTCCTTTTTAAAGGTGCTGTCAGCTGGAAGAGCTGTCTCATCTAAGTTGTACTTAAAGGCAGAAAAGCCATAAAAATGGGCAACAGGAGCTTATCTATCAACAGTTAACAAAACAAAAGCTTGGCATTGACAATGATCCCCTAGTCATTGTTTTTCTCATGGTACACTGAGTCTATATAGGTAAACTTTCCATGTATAAATTTGGAAACAATTATTTGCACAGAAGTTATCATAGAAATCACTGTAACAAAGGTGTATGTGAACTTTTTTCCCCAGAAATGTGTAAGTGACCACTCTACTCAGAAAGCGATAGTCTTTCTCCAGGAGATAAGATTGCAGCTAACTCAGTGGAGTAGGTATGTTATCAGTTCCATAGACAGTACAAGCATATCAGTCTGGAGCAAACAATATGCTTTATTGTTTGGAAGGTGTGAAGTTTTCCCCTTTGTATTCTACTCAGAATGTGGGTATTAAGGATAAGACACATGGCTGCACTCTTAGTAGAGTTCAAAGTTACAGTAAGCTCTGAGTTTCCCTACAAACTCATGTCAATCAACACAGAGGCAATAAAACAAGCTATGCAGACTGCCCTTATAACTTACTGGCCTCCCATCAGCTGACTGTTTAATCAGCACATTAGGGAGGAAAGCTTTCCGGAAAAAGGCTGGATCGAAGGCCAAACCTTGTAGCAGCCTCAATGTTTAATGTCCCTGAAAAGTAACTCCCTGTTTCTGCCAGCTGAAAACACAGACAGAGCTAGTTTCCAAGATCTTAAACAGAAAATTAACCAAATGAAATCTTTCCTTCTTGGTGAGAACTTTTAAAATTTTTTTAACACTTTACCTTTGATTTCTTGAAAAATGATGTGGAATCACAGTCATACTTTTGGAAAACTGTGCTTTTTAAAATCTAAAATCTTTCACCAGCTCCTCTGTAATCCAAGTTTATACAGATATAAACATAACAATCCAGTCCAGAAGAGGAAAAATCCAAGATGTAAAAGCTTGGCGCTCAACTATTAACAACCTAGATTTTGTCGGATTTAAATGAGATCCCCAAAAAAATACAATCATCGATTTGACAGCCATGTTTATCAGGGCTAAATTGGTCAATAAAAACATGATCAAACTGTGACATATTAAAAGCTGCAGATAATGGTGCTCACTGAATAAAACTAAAAACCATCACATCATCTTACTCATTTTGCAGAATATATAAAACGTTACTATAAAGTGAATCCTACATTCGTCCACTCCCTACAACAATAAATACTCTACAATGAGTTAGCCCAAAAATGTGGCCCTATACAAAAATAAATAAATAAATTGAAAACACACTTAGGCTCCAGAGATGAAAGGATGCTTATTATAATAGGTCTCTATAATTTCATGATATTGGCATTTATGTGGACTCTACTAAACCACTATGATCTCACTCCTCTCTTTCCCCATTGTGCAAGTAATTTGGCTTGTTTTGGAACCTTCCCCAATTTTCCAGTTCTCTTAATTGTCACTATTTGGCCTTTTTTCTCCTTAGGTCAGCCGCAGTGGTTGTTGTTGTTTTTTTGGTTTTTTTGTTTTGTTATTTTACCCTTTACTAGAATGAACGTTGATTGTACTCAACACAAACAAAACTTAAAACAGCTCTTACTGTGGATTTCCCAGACGGTAAAAGAAGTCTTTCGCATTCATTCAGTGGTTGCTTCAACTAACTCCATTCTTTTGACGCAATTATTTATATAACAGTGAAAGAGGACACCTTGCTTTACCAGGGGAATAATTAACAGGAGACAAAGGCAAAGAAATCCTGACCACAAAGAAGTACTAACTGGAAAGTGCATAATTAAAAGCAAAACCAAAGGCAATGATACTTCAAAAAAACTAGAGCGATCCTGCCATTTTACCATCAAAGATTCTAGTATTTGATAAACTAATTACTACATCTAAAAGTTAATTTCCTAGGTCTCTCCTTTTTTAATTAATTTTTATGTTATCATTTGCCTACATAATCCTGGACATATAAAAAAATATTTATGTTGATGTTTGCATACTATAACTGGTGGCCACAGAAGTGCAAAAAGTTAACATATATTTTCAAAGTTAAAATTTAAATCATTTCCCAAAGGAGGGCAATTGTAGGAGACAAGGAAGAGGGAATTCAATATCCACTATGTCTTGGAGAAGGAAAAATAGGCATCTACAATAATCCAGTTCAATTTTATAGCTGGATTAAAAAAAAATACAATGATCAGGAGACTTGCCCAATACCAGAAGGAAATCAATGGCATAGGCTGGAGCCAAGCCAAGCCAGTTTATCTCTCCACCATATTATGCCAAAGTCCCCTTGGCATATCTGAGATAGCTTAAATTATCTTGTGAGCTACAATGAGTACTTCATGACAAAAGGGCAGAGGAAAAGAATAACGCAGGGACTATTTTCTGCCAGGCATTGAAAAATCAGAAAGTCTAACCCAAAAAAGACATTGTGTCAATGCCAAGTCAGGACATTTCTCAAGACCTGAGAGGTTAATAAATTAGCTCAGAGTCATGCTACTTTTTCTGAAGGGACAAAAGAATCAGACTATGGGCCTTTTCAGATGCTGGAGCAGGAACCGCAAGTTTCTGTTTATTGCAAGAAGTTTAAGTTTTATAGGCAGTACACTGTTGTTCTGAGATTGGTGCTCGGAAACTTGGATTGGTTAAAAAGTATTCTCAGCAAAGAAACTCACTGAATTATTTCTCCCTCAATCATACTAAATTCATAGGGTTCTGGATGAAAATTGAACAAGCACAAGTCTTTTCCCTTGATTTCCCTAAGGAAAGAGAGTGGCTTACTCTGGGATGAACTATTGAAAATAACAATCTGTTTTATCAGATGGATGAATGTGGGCTGGAGTGCTAGGAGATATACAGTATGTGCCACTTATGTTACACTATTAAATTGTGAAATGAATAAAATTGACTGAAACATAATATGAGGGACAAGAAAGGAGCATTATACATACTGAGAGTGATTTTGGAAATTACAGTATTACAGAGAAAGCAGAACATCAAGGCAACTTACATTTCGTACATGTTCAGACCATCATTAGCATTTCAAATCCTGTCAGGCTTACAGATTGTCCCTATTTCAGAGAGGTAATCGCTCATACATTGAAACATGCATATTTGGGAAGAAGAGGAAAAGCTAAAGTTGTTTCATGAATGATGACCCATAAAACCATGTGTGTTCTATTTAACAGATCAGTGAAGATGGAACCACTCTTAGTAACAGTGACTCTGAAATTATGCTTAATCATCCTCTTGATGATTGCCTGTGCAGCACACCCAACTTTAGGGAAAGAGTCCTTGTACATTTTAAAACTAAAAATTTTCTCTATTTCAACCTGATATCCTTTCTATAAGGCTGATAGTTAAAAACAGCTTCTAGCTTGATTTTGTCATAAATGCAATGTGTTTCAGTGAAATTTTGCACTGAGATGACTAAAATCCTTCAAGCACAATGCTGAAATCATTCACATATTAAATCAAACATAAAATTTAAGATAAATGTTAGTTAAGCAAATGTACAGAATAGAATAAAGTTATGGCTATTGTAACAGGCAAAAGTAACACCAAATCCAGTCATATTTAAGTCCTTCATTTGAATGGGAGATACTGAAGCATGTATTTCCTAATCTACTTATCGGAATTAATTTGTTTGGATAATGACCACAAGTATTTTATCTACTAATTCTAGTATCTATGTTTGGCTTTATTTTGACAGTTAACTTCTCATCTTCCTAAGATGTTCATCTTTCCTAGAGTTGTGACAAAGTTCCTACATTCCTTTGTGTAATAAACTGATTTGTGTATAATTTCCAGATGAGTACTGACCACATCCTTTTCTCGGTATTCAATCTTGGCTGTGATTCTTGCTGTTCAGAGAAATGCAACACTTACTTCCTGAGTACTGTTTTGGTCTCTGTATTGTTCTGGCTCCCATCTTCTTCACAGTTTGAGATCTCCAGATTTCCATATCTAAAGGCAAAAGAATTATAGGAATATCAGGCAGTGAGTAAAAATAAAATGGGCAAAGCTATGTCTAAGGATTTAGATATTAGGAAATGCTTTGAACTGAGTACTTAATTTGTAGCAGAGACGTTAACACAACTTCCGGAATTTGGTCTTTCCTCCTTTCCTACACCATATGCTTCCTGGGCCTCATTACTTCCTTAGGATTAAGATATAGGAGAAACAGCATTCAATTGATATACAGCTCTTAATACAGCAGCTTTGTCTTCCTTGATCTGACAATTTCCAGATGTATTGGATTCCAACCCCATTACCCAAACTTAGCAGGGAAATGTGGTTAACTCTTATCTATCAATCCTTCAAACTACTTCTTCCTTTCCACTTTCTTCCAATAGTGAACATCTAATCCTTATGTCAGTCTTCCTCTACCTGGTATCCTCCAAATGTTTTAAAAACAACTCTTGGAATTCCTGATGGGCACAGCTATTAATTATCTATTAGCTAATCTTTTTTTTTTTAGCTTCTTAAGCCAGCCTTCTTCTGTTTAATAAAGAAGGTTGGCCTAAGAAGCTAAGAAAGATTTTGCCACAGTTCCTTTTCTCTGTGTGCATCCAAAATATAATTTGTCTTAGATCCTTGTTTAACATGGCCAATGCCTGAATCTGCTTCCTTAACTGTCCTGTCTCCCTCCCCTTGGCATAAACAAACAGCACACCCGAGTTTGTAAGCCCTTTTTCTTGTTAAGTCCTTTTTTTAAATTAAGCTCTTAGAGATTTCTCATTTTTTCTCAAATATTTTCTTCTGAAAATCCTGGTTCCCAGTCCAGAAGTTCATTCCAGGAGAAGCCTTTTTCTCTTTATACTTGACCTTAACTTTTCCCATTACCACATCTCTATCCTCACCTAAACTCATATACCTTCTTCTAGGTCTGTGTGAGTTTTTGATTGTAAAAACAGATTGAGAAAATTGAAACAAATTTACTTCCAGAGCAACTGAAATATTAGATAACAGATAAAATTATCTCCTGATATAAGCTAGAAAAGAAAATGTAAGTAGAGTTCAAATGTTAGGATTCTGATAGTACAATAATGAACCCATCCTATGTCCCATTTATATAGTCATTATTTTTCTTATGATCAAATATTAGAAAATAAAGAGAATGGCACAAATAGATTCTTGGGGGGGTGGAATCATACATGCATACTGCATTTATTTATACAGCTAAACCTTCTTTATTCCAAAGGATATAGGCATATATCAGTTTTAAAGCAAAATAAAAATCAAATAGAAATATGTACAAAGTAAAATCCTGATTCAGAATGAACTTTTAAAAGCCAAGTGATCCACCATGGGAAGAACAAAGGTTGAAAACTTGCTAAATCCATTCTCACACATAATGTATTTAAAATTACATGATTGAGGGGTGTTAAACTTGCTGTCTGTTTCTGCCACTGATGAATTTGAACAAAGTACCAATAATGTTAATATTTTTCACAGTAAATCGTATTTTATTATCCCTACACTATCCATGTGCAGTGTCCCTATCAATTTGATTTTAGCATATCCTCTCCTGATGATGTGAGTTACATTTTGCTTGTAGTACAAAGACTTAAAAAAAGAAAATAATATCCTTGGCTTTTACCACTAAGACATGGTGGGAATATCATGTTTCACCACTTCTGTACATGGCACAGAGAATGCAATATGCAGCCAGAAATGTACTGCTTTCAAAACCGAACAATGAAAATATACAGAACATTGATTTTATGAAGGATTGCTTCAGATACTGGGATCTGACTGCAGATTCCTGTTAGATAGCCTTTGCCAAGGATATACTCAATAAAATACCACATCTGCTACATCGTGAGTGAATACTTAATAAAAGGCATGCGATGAAAAAGATGCATCCAAATTACTTCAGGATAAAGTGAAAAGAGATAGTACTTGAGAAGTAGTGCAATTCTGAATGCATATCCATCAGTGCCTATTTCAACATTTCAATTTAGTCCAGGTCAATTTCAGAAGCATAAATCAGCTTTACACAGCATTTAATGTCTGGCTTCTCTAGTAGTAGGAACATAATTGCCACCTCTTAATGGAGCAATTTTGTTTCCAGGAATGCATAAGTTTCAAATCTTTATAAATGTGCAGATGGCTTATGATCCTTTCGGAAATACCTTTTAGAAAATTGAGAGCTTAGTCTGAAGCACTGGGAAGAAAGGACTGCTAACTGGATTAGTATTTCAGTCTCTATCAATGTCATTGTAAATAAGTCTGTGTTTTTGAGAACACTCAAGGCTATGGTAGATAGGATGAGTGTCCACATAACTCTTTTAAATAATAAAAAACTCTGTAGAGCAATCAAAAATGTTAATATTGATATGTACACGTGCACACTGTACATTCATATCTTCCTCTAATGCCTATTACATCCAATAAAGCCTGATTTTTTTAAATAGCAGATTCAGTTTTATATGTAGAGAAAATGCAGGCCTGTATCAGGACATTTTTGCTAGTGGAAGGGATGATCAATGTGTAGGTCAATATAAAATGTTTAAAAACCCAGTATAGGTAAGTCTGATAAGTTTAATAAAACACACACACACATTCATATAAATGTCTACTCTGAAATAAACTCATTAAGTCTTGAATAAGCTCATGAGATGCAACATAATTCATTTACAGATTAATGAAAGACTGTAACCTTCCATTGTTAAATTTTAATGAGATTATAAATGCCATATGCCTAAATGCCGCTCAAAATCCTAGACCTATTATGACTACTCAGAAGTGATGCTTATCCACCTAAATTTGTTTTGCATTCCAGAAATGTAAAACTATACACTTCATAAGTGCTGCAATAATGCTTAATACAGCTATGTGATAAGTAACCAAGAAGCCTCAGAAAAAAATGGGAAGGATGAAATAACCTTATTCTGTTTTCTTCCTATGGTAGAAGAGAACCAGTTCAGTTTAGTAGTTAAGGAATCAGACTAAAAACTAAGAGTAGTTTCAAGGAGACTACAAGGTCTGGCTAAATGTCATTATTTCTCACCCCAGCTTACCTCACAGAGTCACTGTTGTGGGGAAAATAGAAGGAGGGAGAATTAGAGAAGTCTACCATCTTGAGTTTATAGTTTTGAAGGTGGCACATACCGTAAACAGCAATCCCATCTAATCCTTATGGTTTCACAAGCAAGGTATCACATCTAGCTGTTTGTGGAAAAGCAACCCCAAAAGCAATTAAGACTCTCAGACAACACAATCAATCAATCAATCAATTTAATCAATCAGAATAGAGCTGGAAGGGACCTTGGAGACCCTCTGCTCAAGCAGAAGATCCTATACCATTTCAGACAAGTGACTGTCCAGTCCAGTCTCTTCTTAAAAACCTCCAGTGATGAAGCCCCCACAACTTCTGATGGCAAGTTGTTCCATGTATTATTTGTCCTCACTGTTAGGAAGTTTCTCCTTAATTCCAGGTTACTTCTCTCCTTGGTTAGTTTTCATCCATTGTTTCTTGTCCTGGCCTCTGGTGCTTTGGAAAATAACTTGATCCCCTATATACCCCCATCCTGTCGTAGCGTCTCAGATGATACTACACTCAGGATCTAGATGGGCACATTCTTGAGCAATGCATCCCTCAAATGAACTCTAGAAAACTGGCTCACCTGAAGTCATGTGATCATGTTTTACCCATTTTCTGATGAAAATGCCAACTTATCAAACTGGATTTGGACTTACTACTTGGCCATATTACTCACTTAACAACCATGGTGACTCACTTAGCAACTGTCATAAAAATGGTGGTAAAATCAAGTCCAGTTATGTGGTGACTACAGTGACCAAAATTCCGGGTTCAATTGTGTTTGTAAACTGATGGCTAACTGTATACATGTGGTATCATCCATGTGGTATCATCAGACAATGTGGTATCATCAGACAACAACAAAACCATTTCTGCAACCTGATTTTTCATATATCTTTTTCAATTTTATGTATTTTTTTCAAAAGGAAGATGAATGCTGTAACAAATTTTAACTTTTGACAAGAATCCTGTAACTTAAGAACTGAAATAACTACAAGAACTTGCAATATTTAAAACTGAAAACATGTTTGTAAATTTTATATGAGAGCCCGTTTGGTGTATTTGTTAAGGTATCAGGCTAGAAACTGGGAAATTGTGAATTCTAGTCCCACCTTGGGCACAAAACTAGCTGCGTGGCCTTGGGCAGTCACTTTTCAGGAATCATGCAATAGCAAACCACTTCCAAAATCTTGTCAAGAGAAGCACAGTGGTATGTTCAGGCACTTGCCAGGACTCAAAGGTACCCATCCTCCCCCCAAAAAAACTTTCATGGATATACTGGTACACCAGCCAAAACAGGTAAACACAAATTTAAATAAATCTAGAAAATGAAACATTATGAATATCAAATATGCTGAGAACAGATTCTAACAATGGATAACTGGAAACTTTTCCTTTTCCTTTTCTTTCTCCTTTCCTTTCCTCATCTCAAATTAATAACTGGATAGTAAATGTTTTAAAACATTAAATATAGGGGGGGAAACAGCAGAAAAACAATACACATAGGAACAGCAGCTGGACTAAAAGCAGACTTATAACAAATAAGCAAATTTTGACTGAAAAGACCATCTCCTTCCCCTTTTCCCAACTGCAGCCATCCCCATTTTCTTTTGGGTGAAAGCCCATCATTCCCATCTGTGTTCTGCTGAACACAGAATGCCATCAACAAAAACATCCAATTAGATTTCAGTGTTTACCTGATGTTCATATATTTTCTCTCTCCAGTTACTGGATAGCCTGTCTATAAATCTCTTCATTTGCTGTTGCTTATTTTAAATATTACATATCTCTTGATCCTTTTATTGCCCATCTTTTCTCCCCCTTTTTTTCTGCTTTGTAGTGGTTCTTATTTTCCAGCAGGAAATAAAATTTCCCGAAATTGTCTGGTTGTAGTTATTTTATATTTGCTGTCTTTATTATGCTTCTCTGTAAATCCCAATGGGTTTTTGTTTGTTTGTGCTTGTATCTTCATGTTCCTTACTGCTGAAATCCCCTGCTTCCTGAGATCAAAACCTCATCAAATTCTGGTGTTTAAATTCCACTAGAAGAAATTTTTGTTCTCCCGGGTTGCTACCCATTACGAGAATTCTCTATTTCCCCACCACCTTTTCTCTTGTTTGTATCTTTTTCCTTTTTTAAAAAAATTGTAAGCTTAGAATTGTAAGAAAAAATACTGTGAAATAATGTACTCAGTTGTTATTATTACTACTATATTTCTAGAAATAATCTTAGATCTATATCACTTTGGCAGCTGTTGAAATCTAAGTCAAGTCATATCAATCAAATCCAACTTTCAGTCACAGTTACAGTCACAGAAATCTCATTTTCCTTGATTTCACTTCAGTTGCTATGTCAAACATAAGCACACATGATCTTAGTGCATCTTTCATGAAAATGTCCCACCCACAACCACCAAATTAAGAAAAGGTCTACATTTAACATTTTAAAATTCTTTTTTTTTTTTAAATTAAACAATCAAAAGACAAGACAGAAAAATAGAAACGAGAAATTTTACAATTTCTTCCTTATAAACAATTTTTTGTATCGGTATTTGCATATTTGCACATTTCGTTAGTCCCACTCTTGTTTTAAATATTTCTAATATATACTTATATTTCTAACATTCATTTCTATACTTATACTTATTCCATTGCTGTATTATCTAAATTCTCTCTATATATATTTTTAACATTATCACTTTTACATATATTTCTGGTAAATTACGTGTATTATATAATAGTATTACGTGTTACACCTTATCATTCTTGACAAACGTAGTTTGTATTTTTATATATACTGAGAGCATATGCACCAAAGACAAATTCCTTGTGTGTTCAATCACACTTTGCCAATAAAGAATTATATTCTATTCTATTCTATTCTATTCTATTCTACTCTATTCTACTTTCTTTACCGTTATACTATATATTCTAATAACATTCCCATTTCTTTACCTATCAGTCGATTATGAGTCAGTCCTATCTTGAACATATTTTACTTTATTTGTTACTCTCCTCTTTTATCTCTTTTTCCCCCTAGCCAATTATACCATCCTTCCCACGTTTTGTAATATTCTGTTTCCTCTTTTTCTTGTAGTTCTTTTGTGAGTTTGTCTAATTCTGCACATTCTAGCACTTTCTTGATCC
>JANHFT010007863.1:36369-49848 GCA_032467955.1 Pseudoxenodon macrops | reverse complement strand
ATGGATGTGCTATCCCAGAAAACAAACATTCACGACATGAGATGTATAAAGATGAAAAAATAAATAAAAAACTTAATAAATAAAAAAAAGAATAGTCATAGCCCATATATTGACAACAATCCATGAGCTAAGGCTTGCTGTACAGATGGAGTAGACTTCTTTTGCCATCATCATGATGGCTAGACAAAGATCCTAGAACTGTGTGGTGAAACTAGTCGATCCACTTGATGAATTCTAGGACCTTAATGGATAATCATATGGCCGTTCAGTACAAGGAAGGATTCAAAATGGCAACCACATGGCAGTAGCCATACAGGCCAGAGGGCCTGTCTTTGGACAATTCAGTATTTTTTTCTTCATTTAATATAGTGGCTGTGCTGCCTAGAAACTCTAAGAGGGCTTACAAGCACAATATAATGTACTAGACACTATTTATCTGATCTTTAAAAAAAAACTGTGGTTCGAATTGCTTACAAGCTGGTTCAATAGTAAAGGGAAAGGATAACTCTGGCTGGTTAGGAATAATTGCTGTAATGTATATCTAGGCTGTTTTTAGCTAGGAGGCCAGAGCAAAATCTTTAAGCAATGGGAAACAAAGAAAACAAGTTTTTGGCTGTTGTACCATCCCAATCTTGGAAACTTCAAACACCTCAGTAGTGAACTATGTGGTTCACCTTGTGGTATGTGTCTGAGCGACTGCTTGCATAAACCAGTTCAATCATCAATCACCTTTGCTAATTTGGAAAGCTGCATATTGCAACTTAGACAAATCAAGGTTCCCTCTTTCCTCTGCTTGTATACCAGACATGTTCTTGACAAGCTGCCCATTATAAATTTCCATTTCCAAATTGCCCAGTTAGAAAATAAAGGAGAATTCTAAGCAGATTAATATTTAGAGGAATAAAGGCATGCCCATCAAAAAGTCTGTAATTTGCAGTTTCCCTGAAATAAACTACACATTCCCTGCCTACGGACTGGAGCTGCCATGTAGATTTCTTTATCAGCTTAATTAATTAAAATAGATTGATGCCTTTTTAGTATGACTGATCCTTTGAGTGATCCCAGCCAGCTGTGTTAATTTGGTAAAGTAGTGGGAAGCAACTAATTGTATTTGTCGAAATAAGCAAACAGATTCCCATCGTGGCTTCTTTAAATACACATGGCTTTTAGAAAAAGCAAAACTTTTCATGAACCAGGAATTTTGGGTAAGGACTGACATCTAGTCCACAAGTATTCAAAATGAATGGACATCTCATACCAAGAAAATTCTCTTAAAGCATGTAAATTGTTGAGTGAATTTTGATTTTAAGAAAGTATTATTTCCCTTTCTAAATTTAATATCTTGTAAACAGGCATACAGGAAGTCCCCAACTTACTACATTGTAAATCGTGATTGTCGTTAAGCAAGTCATCGTGTGATCACATCAAATGAACCCATTTTTTGCTATGGGGTGTTTTTTTGCAAGAAACCAGAAGCAAATGCCAGTTTCCAGCAAAAATGTCACAAATTGCATTCATGTGCCTGCAGGATATTAAAAATGATTGTAAATGCAGGCTGGTTGTCCAGTGCCCAAAATACAGTCACATGACCACGGGGGTGGTGGAACCATCAGAACTTCTAATTAGGGCCATATGTGCTTTTGGGAGAGTCCATTGTAACGTCAAATGATTGCTCAGTGACCTCAATACAACGAGGAATACCTGTAATCATAATACAGGTAGTCCTCGACTTACAACAGTTCATTTAGTCACTGTTCAAAGTTACAACAGCACTGAAAAAAGTGACTTATGACCATTTTTCACATTACAACCGTTGCAGCATCCTCATGGTTACATGATCAAAATTCAGATGCTTGACAACTGACTCATACTGACAAAATTTTATTTTAGCCAAGTTCGATTCCCATGATCACATCCAAGTAACTTTCTTGGCAAGGATAACAAAGCAGCTTGTTCTTGCTTTTTGTGAGACTTAAAAATGCCTACATCCATAGTCCTGATATTTACTAATAATAGCCTCTAATTCAAGTGCTAAGTACCGTAGGTCCAACCTTAGTGCTAACTGTCAAATGTTGGCTGGATTCATGCGTCATGCTAAGGTATGGTTCAACTTTGATTTATTGAATATAGTTGAATTGGGTGGTTTATACAAGTAGTCCTCGACTTACAACAGTTCATTTAGTGACTACTCAAAGTTACAACGGCACTGAAAAAAGTGACTTCTGACCGTTTTTCACATTACGACCATTGCAGCATCCTCGTGGTCACATGATCAAAATTCAAATGCTTGACAACTGACTCATACTTATTTATAACGGTTATAGTGTCATGGGATCCCCTTCTGACATGCAAAGTCAATGGGGAAGCCAGATTCACTTAACAACCATGTTCCTAACTTAACAACTGCAGTGATTCACTTAACAACTGTGGCAAAAAAGATTGTAAAATGGGACAAACCTCATTTAACAAATGTCTCAGCAGCAGAAATGTTGGGCTCAATTGTAATTGTAAGTTGTCAACTACCTGTAATCATAGTTGAAAAGAAGAATATTAATAGATTAAATAAGCTGGCCAGAGACTTGTATGAGCCCATTTTGTAACTACATATAAAGTGAAAATAAAATTGTAAAGCTGGTGCTAAAAACTTATTTCAATTGTAAAAAATATGTGTTTAAACACATAAGAATCAGTAAAATAATCAGTGAAGATGTAAATAATGGATTTTCACTTATAGTAGAGTTGGAGATGCTAGGTTTACAGTGCCTTCCAGAAAATGTACCAATTGGGTCCTGCAAGCTGGTGTAGATTGACTCCAACATAGTTCTGCACTTGTGCTTATGCTGAAAAGCTCTGATAAAAAGATCTTGCCGAGCAATAGGATAGGAGAAGGAAGGGTGAATGGCCAAAAATATTATCCTTCTGCCAATGGATCCCTATACCCCCTGTGCATTGGAATAAGCCCTTCTACTGATGGAAGAGCCAATCTGAACTTAATTTCATCTAGGAATTATCCTGCTCTTGTTTTGGAATAACCTATTTGAAAAATTGAGTAGAATATATTTTAGGAATTGTTAACAGAGATGTTTCCTTTTAGATGGATGTTCATAGCAGGATTCGAGCAGTTCTTGCTGAGACCATAAGAGAAGAATTGGCACCTCAACATCAACAATTATCTGAAGAAGATCTAATGAAAGCCTTAACACAGCGAGGAATCATTGATGATGTTATGAAAGAACTCAACTTTGTGTCTGTGAGTGCAGTTTGCCATTTTAAAAAACGATTCTGGAACAATATTAATGAGCATAATAAAATTATTGCTCTCCTTGAAGAAAAGCTTCTGAGGCTTCTTTGTGATATAAAACTATCTAAAACAATATAGATGATTCTGTTTCTTTAGTGAAATGGAACAAAATGCAGCTTGATTTGGAAATAAAATAGCTAATAAGGCCATTCCTGTTGTATATTGCCACCTTTGGTATAAACTTGCCTCTGCCTGCTATGCTATCTCATTTGTATCCTTAAGAATCCATTCTGCAGGAGGTTCAAAAATGGGACAGAAAGTAGATGACAACTTTGGCCTCACTGAGTACTTAAAGGCTAAGAATAAGCATAACAAATTTCTCCATCCCTGAATTTAATAGAAGTGAGAAAGTTCTACCACCATTACTACTTATTGTTCTCTCACCAAACAATAACGGATAAATAAACATCCTATTTCTCTTTACAACCTCTTGTATCCAAAATGGATGCGAATTTGGTATATTGTTATAAACTAGTATATTATTGACAAATATACTAGTTTTCAAATCATCAAATAATATAAAATTCCTGGGCATGCTGAAATGCAAATATTAGAATGTTCTTACTTAATGCATATTTTAAAAAATACATGCCAAAGAGTTTATTTGCTTATGAGTGTTGGAATAACCAGCTATGTTGAATCATAAAGCTATATCCTTGGACTGGATATTTGATAGAATAAAAGAAAGTACAAATAAAAAGAAAGATTTACAGAATTGTAAGAAAATCAGATTTGAAAATAATCTTAATTTTTTAAAATTATATCTATAGGACATAAATGACAGGGAAAGAATTTTCACTCCAAAATCAACTACACACTTTGTTGACAGGCAACCAGCACTATTGAAAAAAAGTATGTTACATATTATCTTAATAAAACTTTAATGATAAGATTATTTTCATTCTGTGATTTGTTTACACTTCTTTCATTTTCTTTCCCCTCTATATTTTGGGCATCCTTTTGTAAATGTGTTTGTTAGTTTATAAAATTTATTTGCTGCCCATCTCATATCGAAACAATTCAGTTTCAGGTAGTCCTTGCTTAATAATGATTCAGTAGTGCTAAAAAAGTCGTACATATAACCAGTCCTCATACTTACAAAATTTGCAGTCACGTGATTGCGTTCTGGGTATTAGACAATCAGCTCACAATTATGAAATTGCAGCATCCCACATTCATATGATCACCATTTGCATCCTTCATTACCATCATCCTATGTGCAAAACTCAATGGAGAAGCTGGCAGGAGGTCACAAAGGGTAATCACGTGGTGTCACATTTAATGTAGAATTCGTTTAATGATAGTAAGCAAGAACTGCCATTGCTAAGGAGTATAGTCAGGTGACATTGTTCTTTATAACCACTTAGCTACTGAAAATCTTATCGTAGTTTCTACCAGTTTTTTTAAGCAAGGACTATCTGTAATCTTAATCTTTCACCTAATGGGTTAATATCATGTATACCTATAAAAATATACCATAATATAATTGTTAGAGCTTAAATAATACAATTATGTAATTCTCTTTAAAATAAGTCACAATTTGGTCAAAAGCAACATTATTATAGATTTGATAGGAAAATAACTTATACATTTAAAATAAATATTAGGTGAACAATGTAAAGCACATTCTTATTTTAAAAGGAGTCTTTTAAAGCTTCTGAAGATCTTATTCATTTTTTAAAAATTGCTATGTATATTTTTACTTACTATTTGTACTACCTTATATTTTTCCAATACTTTACAGCAAATATTGATCCAACACGAAGGTATCTTTACCTTCAGGTTTTGGGGGGGAAAGCTTTCCTAGAGCATCTTCAGGAACCCGAACCTTTGCCTGGTCAAACTTGTTCTACCTTCACTCTTTACTTACATTTCCGGAACCAGCGTTTCCGCTCTAAACCTGTTCCATGTGCCTGTGAACCAGATTTCAGTGATGGATTTTTGCTTGAAGTACACAAGGATACTTTAGGTAAGTAAATTATATATTGTTCAGAATCGAAACATTTTTAAAAATGAGATTTTTTTAAATCCGAAAGTCTGCAAACTTTATATGGGCTTCTGTTGAAACAAGAAAAAATCGAATTGATGACTTTTTGATTGAGAATTATTTGATAGAAGGGTGGAAGGCATAGCTTTTATGTTTTTTCTTTTCTTTTTTCTATCTTTCTTTTTTTTAACTTGTATATTTTTACTGTACTGAAAATTATATATCTGAAAAAATTATTAGATGTGAAAGCTCAGAAAGTTGTTTAACCTGGAATAAATTTCAGAGAAATTGATGGGGTTTATTTCTGAGCTGTACAAGATGGCATTTTCAGGGATTCCTTTTTTATATAAGGTTTTAAACATTTTAATGAATAGAGTTAGAAATTTGTTCTATAAATAGAATTACTTGGCTTCTCATATAATGTAATCTGAATTCAAATATGCTCCTCCTTTTTGAAAGAGTTTCTAGCATATTTGGTATCTCACCAGTTTTAAAAACTTGGTAGACTATTTAGAAATACTGTTTCCCATTGTGGATTCATTATAGTGAATTTGGTGTCTTCTTTTTTTTAATTCAGTGATTCTTGATAGAAGAAAAGCAAATGGGAATAAGGTGCTTAACTCCTCTACTAACCTTTTTTTTCAATCAAAACCTATCTTTCCTTCCCTACTTCCAATCCCAGCTGTTTTTTCTAAATGATTTAAACTGGTTATAAATAGTAAAAACTTGCATGTAATATTATGTCATGTATATGCTGAATATTCTTTATTAATTTTAAGTGAATTTACATAGATAACATAGCAATATGAATAGGAAACACTTTTAATTGGAGGTTTTAGTTAACCCTAGTTGGATGTGATATTGACAGGTGAAGGAAGCAAAATGGTTGATGCTACCACTATGCTGTCCATATGTGATCCAGTGCACATTGTCTTGATCAAAACAGACACCTCGGGTGAGACCACATTAGTAGCATCTTATTTCTTAGAATGGCGATCTGTCCTTAGTGCAGAAAACAGGATAACAAATGTGGCAGTTGAACTTCTTGGTGTAGGTAAGTTTCAAACCTGTTTGAACATTGGGGGAAATGATGTTGGGTGTAACTTTGGAAAAAAAGAATTAATAGTGATGAAAATGTATTTCATAGAAGAAAGTTCTCAAAAGTACTTTTTCTGAATTTTAGCAATAACATTTATAGATGTAGGAGGAAACAGAATGGCATCTTAGAGTACAACTACAGAAAGTCTAGTTTCTCTGTTGATCTTCCCTTCATTTTTCAATCAGAATAGCTAGATCTTTTTCTATTAGTTCCTTTGTTTTGCTGGTTGCTAATAGTCTAAATTTAAATTTCTGCTTTGAGAAAACTTCTCCCAGGCTTCAAACACATTTAATAATGATAAATCTAGTTATAAATTTAAGAAATATTGTATATGGACATTGTATATATTTTGAATGTTTGATCTAGTAAAAGGTCTATTTTTTTAAGTTCAAAAGCTCTTCTATACCTTTTGGTTCAAAGGTTCAGAATCAAAGGTTTCCGTTGGAGTACTTAATATCATACTTGAAATCTATCCAAAACTTAACAAGACTCTTTCTCAGGAAATAGTTAATACTCAGGTATGTTCTAATTAACAGTAATATTATTACAATGCAGACTGATTTTAATGTTAAGCAAATTTTAATATTATTTCACAAGTTAAAAATTGTGTATTATCAAGCATGTAATTTTCTTGAAACATTCTGGGCTCCCTCCCAAATACAGGTAGTCCTTGACTTACAACCACAATTGAGCCCAAAATTTTCATTGCTAAGTGAATTTTGCCCCATTTTATGACCTTTCTTGCCACAGTTATTAAGTGAATTACTGCAGTTGTTAAGTAATATGGTTTTTTTAATGAATTTGTCTTTCTCATTGACTTTGCTTGTCAGAAGTCAAATGTCTGCATTTTGATCACATGATCAGGGGGATGCTGCCACAGTTGTGTGAAAAATGATAATGTCATTTTTTTCAGTACCATTGTAATTTTGAATGGTCACTAAATGAACTACTGTAAATCGAGGATTACCTGTAATCAAAGGTAATGTAATAAATATGAATATGAAACTCCAATGTTTTTCAAAATATTATCACATATGCATTCTAGTTCACATTTTCTGTGACAAATGGCCAATTTATATGGGAAATGGTACTGTCGAATCTCTCCAAAACAATAAAGCTGTTTCTAATTTTGTACGTATTTGATAATCCTTGCCTAATCTTGCAGTAAAAGAAGCCAGGGCAAAAGCATGGAGTTTCATGGGAAGAAAAATTTATCTTTGAAAGCTTTCTGAAAATCAGTCAATATCTTAAAAAATGTAATACTGGCAAAGTTTTCTTTGTTTTGCTATGCCACAAGAAGTCTGGATCAAGCTTTAACCATTCTTGAAATGTGTTACTTAGCCACAAGTACACTATATAATAATAACCTTACACTTTATTAACTAAGAACATTCGGATTTAAGATTAGAGCTTAATTACAGTAGATCACTAGGACATGTTATTTATACCTTGAATTATATAAATATTTACTGTATTTTGTTAGTAGCAGGACGTTTATACTATCTGTTAGTTCAATTTACACTAGCAGGTCATATGCTTTATGATTTATAATGAAACTCTGAATTCAGAAAGGAATTCTGAAACATAGTAAAACACGTGGTCGCTGTTTTTTCAATTACAGATTTCTTTAGAACGGCAGAAAACAGCAGAAAAGGAACGTTTGTTTCTTATGTATGCAAAGCAATGGTGGAGAGAATACTTACAGATCAGGACTTCGCACAGTTCAAGACTAGTGAAAATATTTGCCCAGGTATGGAATATGCCATTCCATATTCTGGACTTTGCATTTAATATAATATGTGAATAAAAGGCTGTAGAAACAAATTTACCCTGAACTCAGTATATGTTAGCCTTTCAAGTTAGGCCAGTGAGGAAACAGACACCACAAAATCTTAGGAACTTTAATTTAGTTATTTACTGACCCATGCCAGCTGGGTCATCCTTTTAGAGATATTTTTTACGTAAACATAAACAAAATGAACACAGCAATGGGATTAGGAGCAACTAATGGATGTTGTTTGTGGGAAGCTGGAAATAACTCCTCCTCCCCCTCCTCAGCTAATGTTCAGAACTGCCTGCCCCTTTCCAGAGGGGAGGGGGAACAAAGCCATAGAGAGCAAGGAAAAGTACATGGTTACTCCCCAGCAGGTGTCCAAGGGCCCCCTCTCAGGAAGAAGAAGACTGACCTGTCATCATCAGAATCCCCCCCAGTCAATCCTATCTGATAAATAGACATCTCACTCACGTCCCATCCTTTCCTTGTTGGGAGATTTCAGCCTCTGTACTACCATCCAATTGAGTACAGGTACCAGACAGTATCCACCCACTTAGACAGCTGATTTATGAATAAGCAAACATTTTCATCATCATGCCTAAAAAACTTTCAAAACACTAGCAATACCACCCATCCTCAAATGTAACTTACATAATTTACACATGAAAATTTGCCAAAAATCTGATGATTATAAAATAGACACTATGATTTATCTATTAAACAATGCATTGGTAGAAAAAATTACTTGTGATCTAAGACTTCAGTTGTAGAAGTTTTAAATGCCTTGGTTCCAACTTTTTATCTCAACATACCTGTTGTTTTTTAAGTACGGTAATCACTGTGTTTTATTCAGACTAGTATAAGAGAATCCAGTGATAATTTTTGGATGATTGCTTGGTGCTCTTTCAAAAGATGATCTTGAGATTATAAGATTATCAATAGTGTGGGGAGATGGTGCTCAGGACTGTAGGGAGAACAATCAACATCTGTCTGTCTATTACTCAGTTGAATAATAATGTCCTTACAATATCATTTGTTTAAAAGTACAAAAATGTAATTGTGGAACCAAAGAAAAAGTACAGCCATTTGAATTCAATGATAGCCTTGCTAGATAAAATATTGATTAATTATTTCTGTGTGTGTATGCAGTTGTATTTTAATTTTAATTTAATATGCATATTGATTCTAGAAAAAAACTTGGCCGAGTTTTTTTAATGGTTGCTATTTCCTACTACACTTTTAAAAACCATTGATCCAAAGAAGAATTTATTTTATCTTTTTAGTATTTTGCTATAATGAATCTAGTAACTTTTAACAACAATTGAATTCATTCCTTATATTGCACATTGTATAAGTGTTGAAAAAATTGACAGTAAAGTTGCATTATAATTAAATACTGGATGGTTATATAATTTTTCCAATTTGTTACATAACTGGAAACAAAATAAAAAACTATCAGATATGATAATTCTACAATTTATTCAGGGTAATAGCAATCCTCTTGATATAATCTATAGATGTAGAAAGATGAATATAAATACAGATAATTTAAAAATGGTAGAAATTCTACCATTCTGGTTAACAAAACCAGTATTATATAAGGAGTAGAGTGATGGTCTAGGACAGTGATGGCTAACCTTTTTCTTCTTGTGTGCCAAAAATGGCAGCGCACGGTAGCGTGCACACACATGCCACCACACAGCCCCTGCACACTGCACTGTGCATGTGCACGCATGTGCCCCCCCCCCCCATTGGGCCATTTTTCATCCTCCAGAGGCTTCAGGGAAGCCTCCTGAAGGCGAAAAATGACCCTATGGACAAACCGGAAGTTCGGGGATGGGCCGTTGGGCCGTTTTTTACCCTCCAAAGGGTGAAAAATGGCCAAAAATCAGCTGGTCAGCGCGTGCAAGCGTGCTGCAGCTGACAGAACACCGCCTCGCGTGCCCTCAGAAATGGCTCTGCGTGCCACCTGTGGCATCACTGGTCTAGGACTAGGACTAGAGACACCAAGATTCAAAGGTTGAATACAATGGAGCTTATTAGAAAACCTTGAGCTAGGTACTATAGTATTTATTGAAAGCAGGGCACTTCTAATTTCCCATCTGCAAAAAAGACTAGATAGAAAAATCATTGTAAATACAAGCTAACTTCTTGTATAATGACTAGGTTCCCTGCTTTGTCAACTTTTACCAAGTTAACCACTGAAAATAAATCTGACGCTTTCTCCTTCTCCAATAAATATGTGCATGTGTCACATTTGTATATAATTGCCTGACCACTAGGAGACAAAAAAAATGGAATAAAATAAGGCGCCATATTGATTTCCTATCCATATAGTCAATTATTCTCTTATACAAAACCACAAAATAACCCTCACATTTCCAGCAGAAACAGCAAAAAAAAAAGAGAGAGAAAGGGGGTGGGTGGGAGAATATGCTGAGTGGGCAATTGCAAAGGTTGACACCTGTGCTTCAATTATACCAAAGATGGTGAGGAGGAAGCAAGCAATTGGATAGAGAGGAAAAAGAGGAGCCATATATAGGTGTTTTTTTAAGGGTTAAAATTAATTAAGATCTTAAGAGGCTGTAACTCCTATATGACTTTATCTAGATTTAGCAGCTAAACAAGGAGAGATAGTTTGAGAAATGTCCTGGGGGGAAAAACAGCAGCAAATAAATGAGTTCCTTAAAACAGTGGCAGCTATTTTTCATCCTGATTCTTCATTTTTGAAGCGTGCAGATGTCCACTGTATTTGATTAAGTATACTTTTTCACACACCTTTTACATTCAGGATGAAAATGGGATAAACAGGCCAGTGTGTTCATATATTAGGCCACTTCGAGCTGGCCGACTTCTGGACACACCTCGACAAGCTGCCAGATTTATCAACGTGATCGGTTATGAAAAAGCCCCTATCATTGGGGGAGGAAATAGTAAACAAGAACAATGGTGTTCTCTTCTGGCCTTTCTCTGTAGAAACAAGGTATAGTTTAAATCTAAATTCTTCTATATTATTAACTCATAGTTCAAGCAATTTTGAATATGATGGCTTTCATCCAGAAGCCCTGTGCTAAAATTTATCATGCCTCTGAACTGATGAAACAGTGCAGTTTAGATGATTTTACATGTTATAGTATAGACATAAAGAAAACTATAGTTAAGCAACAAAGTTAAATGTGTGCCTTTTCCTAGTAATGCTAAACAAGGAACACATTCTAGCATATATTTCCTATATAAAATAACGAGGTGTTTGCCTTTTAGTAATAAGTTCCAAGTTTTCCTTCTCCAATAAATGTGTGCGTCATTTTTTAATAGCATATATTCAGTAACATCTTGTTAACTAGAGATATGCAAAATCCAACTATTTGGGAATAAAACCTGAAGAGCTTTACAGGTAGTCCTTTGAAGTTCCGACTGATTTACCTGTGGTACTTATGAACCAGATTTAAAATTCTGTTGGTTGAGCCCTCTCCCCCCCCCCCTTGCAACTATATCACCCCAATTTGGGCACTTGGCAACCAGGCCACATTTGCAGCATCCTGCAGTTACATAACCATATTTTAAGACATTTTTCCCCAAACCAGCACTTACTTCTGGTTTTTGACAAAATTGCACAGCTTAACAACTGCCACAAAAGGATTGTAAAATAAGGTTGGTCACGTGACTGGCCTGCTTTACAACCATCACGAGTTATGACTGTGATGGGCAGGCTTAATTACGGTTGTAACTCAAGGACTACCTGTAGAACCTTTCATTTTTCCTTTGAATCATGCTGAAACTATTCAGATTCTGATATTCTGGAAGGGAAAGTGAATTTCAGAAATAAATTCCTCAAAGTGGACATAGTTTTAAGATATTCTAGAAATAGTGCAGAAACTTTATCTCCATAACATCCTAAATTATTTAAGAATGGGATGGTTCAGAGAAGACCTGGACGATAATAAAAATGCTGGTAATCTATGAATCTAGACCAAGGGTCTGTAACCTTTAACACTCAAAGAGCCATTTGGACCCGTTTTCCACAAAAAACAAAACACTGAGAGCCACAAAACCTGGGTGGGCGTGGCCAAATCAATGCCACTCCCACCCAGTCACATGACACACACCCCCAGCCATGCCTACCAAAGTTTTGAAGCTATTTTTTTCTGTGGGAAATGGGTCTCTCTCTCTTTCTCCCTCCTCCCTTCATCCCTCTCTTTTCTGTTTTTCCTGCCCCTCTCTTTTCCTTCTTTCATTTATTTCCCTCTCATTCTCTCCCTCCATCGTTTTCCCATTTCTCTCTCTCTCTTTTTCTCCCTTTCTCCCTCTCATTACTCTTTCTCTCCCTCTCATGTTTTTCTTCTTCTTCCTTCTTCCTTCATTTCTTTCCCTCTCTTTCTCTCCCTCCAGCTCTCTCATTTATCTGTCACTCTCCCTTTTCTCTCTCTCTCATTACCATACACTGTTCCCTTCGTATAGGCTCAGGAAGGGAAGAGCAACTGCCACCATCACCGAATGCAGGAAGAGTTCTGGCTCTCCTGCACAGCTAGGCTGACTACTCTGAGCATGCAGTGGTGACAGTGGGAGAAGTCGCCATTGCGTGATCCCAGCCCGGGAGAGTATCCTGCTTGTGTGTGCACGCAGGTGTAAGGTAGAGATCTCTCTCATCTCTTTCACGCACGCTCACACACACAAGGGAGAGATGAGAGAGAGAAAAGAAAATTCTCCCCTTTTCTCTCTTTCATCTCTGTACCTTGCGCACGCGCACCCACCCGCCCACAAGCAGGATACTCTCCCGGGTTGGGATCACAAGGCGGCAACAGGGAGTCCTCCCGCTGCCACTACTGCATGTTCAGAGTAGCTGACTGAGCTGTGCAGGAGAGCCTAAACTCTTCACTTCCTGCATTCGGTGGTGGTGGCAGCTGCTCCTCTCTTTCTAAAAGGACGCTAAAAAGTGTCCTCCGGGAAGCGAAAGTCTCCGTGCACTTTTTAAAGGCAGGGCTGAGCGCTGCGGACCAAGCCCTTTCTGTCACCCCATCCTCCCGGATCCCATTCCCAGCCAGCCAGCCCTCGTGTTAGCAAGACCGGCATCAGCCACGGCTGGATTGGGCCAGTGTCTCAGGCTGGAGAGCAAGCGACTAAGGCATGCCCTGCACCAATAAGGGCTGGAAGAAGCTCCAGCAAGAGTGAGGCTGCGGAGAATCGGCTTCAGCCGCTTCTCCATCCCCTGCTGTTGCCCTTACCTTCTTGGACCAGATGAGAGTGACTGAGAGGGGTGGGCGAGGGGCGGGGCCAGCCAGTGGTGGGATCACCCAACAGGGAGCCAAGATCGGAAGAGC